>JBAKBP010005783.1:0-117750 GCA_037953745.1 Lithodes maja | reverse complement strand
AATTTCCCCCAAGGCCACTGAGACACAGTCGATCGATACTCTCTCTCTCTCTCTTGCACTCGATGGCCATCAGTGATGACAACACCCTGCTTGCAACTCGCTAATGTTAGCACGAAAATATACCTCAGAATAAGGGAATAATAGGGAAAATAGGTGATAACTGAGGAATAGGAGGAAAGTGGGGAAGGAGGGGAGGTAGAGGACTGAGATTTTGCATGGCCCAGGGGCCAAAAATAAAAAAAAATAAAAAAAAAAAAAAATTAAAAACAAAAAAATTTTCGATGTAAAAAGTTGATTTTTAGTTTTACTTACTCCAGAGAGTCTTCCCGCAGTCCGCCGGCCGAACTCTAAAGAGTCTTCCCGCAGTTCCCGGGTTAAGGGTCGCTCTACTGGTGATCTTCTTTCATATCTTACTAACTCTTGGTCATCCTCCTTTCGGGACTTCGGTGAGACTTTTTCTATTGCACTAGACATATCGAAAGCCTTCGATAGAGTCTGGCATAAATCTTTAATTTCTAAACTACCCTCCTTCGGTTTCTATCCCTCCATCTGTGCTTTTGTCTCTAATTTCCTTTCCGGCCGTTCCATAGCTGCGGTTGTGGACGGCCATTGTTCACTTCCTCACCCTATAAACTCCGGTGTTCCTCAGGGCTCTGTCCTATCTCCTATTCTCTTTCTAATTTTTATAAATGATCTCCTTAACTGTACCTTAATTCCCATCCATTCATACGCAGACGACTCAACCTTACACTACTCCATTAGTTTTTCAGAACGCCCCAGCCAGCAATCCCTCAACGACAAACGTAATGAAGCCATAGAACTCTTAAATTCTGATCTAAATACTATTTCCAATTGGGGCAGAGAAAACCTTGTTAACTTTAATGCTTCCAAAACCCAATTTCTCCATCTATCTACCCGTCGGGATCTCCCAGCGGACTATCCCTTATTCTTCAACAATACAAAAATCAACCCTTCATCTTCTCTCAATATTCTTGGTGTCTCTTTTTCTTCTGCTCTCATTTGGAAGGACCATATTACCAGTCTTGCTAAGGCAGCCTCCCAGAAGCTGGGTGTGCTCAACCGCCTTAGGGGGTTCTTTTCCCCTGCACAGCTTCTTGCTCTGTACAGGGGCATAGAGCGCCCTTGTATTGAGTATTTTTCACATGTGTGGGGAGGTTCCTCTCACACCGCTCTCCTAGACAAAGTTGAAAGGAAGGCCTTTCGTATCATTAACTCCCGTCCACTCACCAACTCTCTGCAATCTCTCTCTCTCCGCCGCAATGTTGCATCTCTCTCGCTATTCTATCGCTACTATAATAATCAGTGTTCCTCAGAGCTATCCCAGTGCATACCACCTCCTTTACGTAGGGCACGTGGTACCCGTCTTGCAACTCAATCCCACCCCTACTCTGTGCAACTCTCCAACCCAAGAGTGAAACGTTACTCTCAAACTTTCTTCTACTCAACATCTGAGCTCTGGAACTCTCTTCCAGAATCAGTCTTTCCCTCTTCCTATGACTTAAATTGCTTCAAACTCCGTGTGTCCAGGCATTTTGGCTCGAACGTCCCTTGATTTTGGCCCTGTCACTCTTTCAACTATGGGGGAGGCACTCGCTATAGGCAGTTATCCCTTTTGCCTCCCTCAATCACATAGAAAAAAAAAAAAAAAAAAATACTTGAAACTTTCAACCTCTTCTAGTGGTACTTCATTTTTCAATTTTATTTTACAACTTTTCTTGTGTTCTTTCTTGATTCTATATTTTTCCTTAAAATCTATAGTTTCATGCATTCTTCTCTCAAACACCATTACCTTACATTTCCCTACATTGACCTTTAACTTTCTCTTTTCACATACCCTGTCAAAGTCAGTGACCACTCTCTGAAGTTCTTCAGCATTTTCCGCCAACAGGACTGCATCGTCCGCATATAGGCATGTTAAAATCTTCCATGTTCTTCCCTCTGATTCCAGTCTAGCTCCCACACCCATTGATACAGCCCTACATTCCCTAATCACTCCATCCATGTATATATTGAACAACCAAGCTGACATGACACATCCCTGTCTTACACCTACATTGACCTCAAAACTTTCACTTAACTTATCCCCTACCTTCACATTTGCCATTGCATTCCTATAAAAATATTTTACTGCCATTAGCAACTTTCCTCCCACACCATATACTGTTAACACATCCCACAGGCCCTCCCAGTCTACTTTGTCGTAGGCTTTTTCCAAATCCATGAATGCTGCATAGAGTTTTCTGTTTTTGGCCAGATACTTCTCTACCAACAATCGCATTGAGGCTATCTGGTCAATGCAGCCCCTGCCCTTTCTGAAACCTCCCTGTTCCTCGCCTATTTTGTCATCCGTTATCTTCTGTAGCCTCTGTGTTACTACTCTTGCGTGTACCTTTCCAGGTATGCTAAGCAAGCTAATTCCCCTATAATTCTTACACTCTTCTTTACTACCCTTCCCTTTGTACAAGGGTACTATCACTGCTTTCCTCCAGTCCTCTGGTACACTTTCCTTTTCCCATGCTAATTTACATAACCTATGCATTATGTCAACAGCTTCTTCTCCTCCATATCTCAGCATTTCACCTGGGATGTTATCTACTCCAGCAGCTTTGCCCATTTTAAGTCTATTGATTGCTTCTTTTACTTCTTCTCTGCTTATCTGGCTTTCAACTACCCTGTTTATTCTACCTCTCTCCATTCCTATGGATGAGATCTTTGCCTTCCCCCTACTCTTTACAGCTAAGCTACTAAAATGATCTTTCCATACTTTCACCACACCATCACCCTCTACCACTTCCCCATTCATGTCCCTCATCCTACCACCTGAGACACTCTCAGTCTTCTTCCCTCTGGCTTCTTTCACAGCTCTGTAGTATGCTTTCCTGTCATTCAGAAACTGTTCACTAATCTTTCTCCCATATGCCTCATCTGTCTTCCTTTTAGCGTCTTGTATCGCCCTCTTCACTCTTTGTTTCAAATTTGTATATTCTTCTTTCCTCGCATCTCTAGTTTCTCTAGGTATATTCTTTTGCAGCATACTCTTTCTGAACTCTTTCTTCTTTTTCACTATTTCTTCTATCTCTTTACTAAACCATGCGTTACCTTTCTTCTTCCACATTTTAAAGGTTTTCTTCCCACATACTTTCTCAGCTGCTTTAACCCTCCAGCCCCGGGAGCTGTAGCTCGCGACTGTACTGCTGTACCGGGGGTTTTGACGATCTTTGGCCTATGTTAACTACTCTGTAAATCAATGAATATGGCATGTAATGTTGTGAATAAAAAAGAATAATGTTCCACAAACCTTCCTCTGTCGAATGGCGTTGAGTAGAGGTCTCTAGCCCCTCTGGTTGCATAATGGTGAGCGCAGGAAGACGAGTGCTTTTTTATGCGGGAAATTCCTCCCGCGTCCGAAAGCGTCGGCCCGGCCAGGGCTACGACGCACCTAGCCGCTCGCCGCGCCAAAGTATTTATCTCCCTTAGACGATTTTAGTGTTTGATATTGAGAATGTGATGTTTATTTGATATTTTCTAGTTATTTTGAGGCCAATTATATAAAATATGTTTATTAGGGTATCACTTTCACTGATATTGGTAATTTTCACTCGATACCGTACATTTTATTAGTAATTGAGGTATGTTATTGTTGTATTAGGCACTGATTATTCGTTATCACAGGTGTTTATTATACTTTGGCCATCAAATATTAGGTCTTGTGTCACTTTCACTTTGACAAATATGCTTTAGAGAGTGTCACTGTCACTGATAATGCTCATTTTCACTCGATACCGTACATTTTATTAGTAATTGAGGTAGGTTATTGTTGTATTAGGCACTGATTATTCGTTATCACAGGTGTTTATTATACTTTGGCCATCAAATCTTAGGTCTTGTGTCACTTTCACTTTGACAAATATGCTTTAGAGAGTGTCACTGTCACTGATAATGCTCATTTTCACTCGATACCGTACATTTTATTAGTAATTGAGGTAGGTTATTGTTGTATTAGGTACTGATTATTCGTTATCACAGGTGTTTATTATACTTTGGCCATCAAATCTTAGGTCTTGTGTCACTTTCACTTAGTTATATGATTTGTAAACGTCTTATATACAATTTATTGTGTCTTTTTTCACTGATTTATATATTTCTATAGGTTCTAATCATATGAATGTCACTTGGTATATACATATGTGTCACTTTCACATATTATTATGGTGGAATTGTATTGGTATCAATTTTCTCATAATACTTGACTTTTTTATTATAATACATTGGTTTTCTTCCACTTTTTGCCTATATATAATTATAGTGTACATATTGTCATTTTATTTGGCAATTTCAGTATGATTATTAGAACTCCAGCTTGGAGTGGTAATCAGAGAAGCACTCTACAGCACAGAGTGCCACCTTGCACGCCACACACTCCGTGGTTGACTTTCTACCTGGGTGCGGCCTCACCCTGCTGTGGTAGCAGACATGGCACCGCTTCTGCTGTGTTCTTCCTGCTGCATTCTGAGGCAGGAAACCAAGCTTATGCCTAAGCATGTATGGACCAGACTGCAAACGGTCGAGAACGGCGGGCCCAGGATGTGCCACTGCCCTCTGTGGCGTAGCATACTTCTCCAGGAGCTCCGTCAACACCTGCTTTTGGAACCTCCGCAGGCTATTGAACTTCAGGGGTGGGTTCTCATTCCGATGCCTGTATATATTATAGGCATTCAGAACTGACATGTCCACCATATGCAGAAAGAACTTTTTGTACCATCTGCACGAGGTACGCAGGCAGTCAATGAAGCCTATCTGCATGTCGGACTTGTCCACCAGCCTCATGTTGATGTTGTAGTCCAGGACAGCATCGGGCTTGGTCACCCTGGCCTTGGTGCGGCGATCCACCTTGCCAGTCTCCACCATTTCCCCCTTGTGGATGGTGGTCAGGAGGTTGACCTTCCGCTGGTCGTGCCAGTGGATAGCCAGAATGGGCCCCGACTTCTTCTTGAAGACATCACCTTTTTTGGTCTTTGGAGGGAAAGGTGGCATGCCCTTCCTTTTCCCTCGTACTGTGCCTACAGTCCCCGTCTTGCGCTCATGCAGGTACTGTGAGAGAGTGGGGGACGTGTAATAGTTGTCCGTGTAGAGGACGTGATTCTTATGGAAGTAGCGGTCCATCATGGCTTGCACCACTGCTCCGCCAAAGCCAATGAGGGGGTCCACAAGCACGTCCCCTTCCTTCCCGCTGTAGACCAGGAAGTCCAGGACATAGCCAGTTTGGCAGTCGCACAGCACAAAGAATTTTATGCCAAAGCGATGTCTTTTTGAGGGGATGTACTGCCGGAAGCTGAGTTTTCCCCGGAACAGCACAAGAGACTCGTCAATGACGACCTTGCGGAAGGGCTTGAAGTAGGAGGTGAAGCGTTCTCGCATCATCTCATACAACGTCCTAATCTTCCACAGCTTGTCTGGGCGGTGGACGTCGGTGTTGGTGACAAGATGGAGCGCTGCGAGGATATCAAGGTACCGGTCGCGAGCCATATATTTCCCGAAGGCAGGGGTGGAAATCAGATCATTGGTGATCCAATAGTCAGGCAACCTATGCTTCTTGACATGAGGCATTAGCATGGTGAGTGCCAGGAACACCATGAATTCTTTATGAGTCACTGGGGTCCACTTCCTCATATGGCCCTTGGTCACCTTGCCCAAAAAGTGGACCTGGAATTGGTGCTGCTTGTTTGTCTCTTTGACAACATAGCCTACCACCTCCTCATCAAAGAATGCCTCAAATAGTTCGTGTGGTGGAGCATTGGGGCCTGCAGGAAAATTGGGGGTAATGCCTGAACCCTCCAGTGCCTCATCAAAAGCTGGCACATCAGGGTTGTATACATTCCCATCAACTATGTCTTGCCACTGAAAAACGTAGAATGGGTCTTGTCTACGCCGACGAGGAACTCCAACTGGTGGCCCAGCACGCCCACGGCCAACTCGGGAGGCGCGCGCCCTAGGGCGGCGAGGGCGTCGGCCAAGGCGGCGGGCAGCAAGACGGGCAGCACGACGCCGGGCCAAGCGGGTGGGTCGAGGGTCGTCGATGTCCATATATTCATCGTCATCGTGGTCATCTTGCCCTGACGGTGGACCTATGTAATCATGGCCAGAGTCTTCAGAGAGGTGCCCTTCATCATCAGTGGCCCCCACATAATCTGGCGGGGAACCAGTGATGCGTGGGCGGCGTGCGGGTGGGCGAGGTGGGGAAGGAGTGGCAGGTGAGGCTGTGTCCTCCCGAGGTCCCGGGCTCCTTGGCCTGCGACGAGTGACAGAAAGCAATGATTGACTTTCACTAGGCCCAGGTATTGGTGATGCGAGCTCAAAGACTTCTGCAGGAAGACATGTTGAAGGCGGGAGAGGTGGGGAGGACCGTGGGGAAAGTTGTGGGGACAGTTGCGGGGACGTATGGCTGGGGCCGGCCGGGGTGGACGCCGCCGCGGGAGCCTCGAACAAAACTCTCTTACTTTTCTTAATTTTCTTAGTATATTTTCTACCTTTCCCCTTTTCGGCAGCAGTATGTCTCCTGTCGGGGGACCTAGGAGGCAAATAGGCCGAAAGTGGGGGGTCCTCAACCCTTGGCAATGGTGGGGGTGGTGGGGAAGAATGCGGGGCATCCGGGTCATCTTGGGTGGCGTGGGTAGATAAGGGAGACAATGGCGGTCGAGAAGGGTCACCACGCTGACCCTCACTCACAGCCTCATCCTCACCAAGTATTTTTGCTTGTTCCCTAGCTGCCGCGGCCGCCTTCTCAAGTATTTTTCGCTTGTACAAATGTAGCTTGAAAGGCGATTTACCTGGGGAAGGGCTTGGAGTCGTGTCACTTATGCGAAATTTGGTGAGTGACCTTGAACTCTCCCACTCACTCACTCTCTCAAGTTCACTGTCTTTAGGTAAACCAGCTTCCTCAACAACTGGTACATTACCTTCATCACTCTCATCACTGTCAAATTCTCTCGCAAATCCCAGGAATTGTTCTTTATCACTCTCATGGCCATAATCACTCGACTTATAATTACTGGAGTGGTCACTCACTTCTTCATCAATCTTATGCTTGGCATCAGCTTTCTCATAAAGTCTCAAAGTCTTCTCAATACCTCCGGGAGATAACACATTTAGGCGATGGCGTCGGGGTAAGGCACGACGCACTAGCAAGGGCGTCGTAGGAAGCCCGCTGTCGGACACGGCGGAATCACTATTTGGTGTACTGTCCATGATGGCGTCGGGGTAGGTACTGTTGTTGTGGCGTCGTTTACGCCGGGTGGCGCCACCTACCGTCCCATGATACCAAAATGTACGCGCGGCTTTCGAAAAGCAAGCATGCAAGCAAGGGGCGTACAAGAGGCCATCCGGGTTGCGCGGGCCGAGTTTATTATGGGCGTACAAGAGGTCATCCGGGTTGGAGGGGTTAATCATGGAGTCTCTTGTACCTTTCCATACTTCGTCTACAGTATTTCCCAAATCTATCATAACATCCATGTCCTTTATAGTCTCTTTCAGGATGTCCTTGTATTTTGTTGCATTACATTCTTCATTTAATTTTCTCACATTTATTCTCTCTACTGTCAGTTTTCTCTCTTTCCTCTCATATTTCTACTCTTTCCTTATCCTCACTTTTGTCAGCACTGTATAGTGGTCTGATCCCGTCAGCATACCTCTTACAGCTTTTGAATCTAAAATTCTTCCTTTTAGTCCGGAGTCCATCATGGCGTAGTCAATTAGAGATTTCTGTTCCTGCTCACCTTCACCTCTGTGCCATGTATATCTATGAATGTGACGATGTTCAAAAAATGTGTTAGCCAGAAACATCTCTCTCTCCGCACACACTTCTAAAAGGAAGTCACCATTCATATTCCTACCCTCCACACCCCATTTACCCACTATACCTTCTATCTCCTCGTTTCCAACTCTACCATTCATGTCGCCTGCTAATATTACTTGTGTACACTCTTGCCTTTCTCTTATACATTTATTGACTTTATTCCAAAATTTTCTATTTTCTTCCGCACCTTTCCCAGTTTCTTGGTTGACTGGTGCATAGACACACATAGAAGTATACCTATCTATCCCAATCTTGCACTCACACCATACAATTCTTGAGTCCACGCATCCATAGTTTTTCACACACTTCCTCAACCTTTCTGACAAAATTACTGCTACCCCTTCCTTTTTCTTACGTTTATATCCTGCAAGCAACTGTCAAGATTGGACCTAGTATTCACTCGGGACCCTCATGATTTACAGAATATCAAGTACCAGTGCCCCATAGGAAGGAGTTACCACTTGGTCATAGAGATGGAACTAGTTATAGGTAGTTTTCAAGATAGAAGAGACTTCCATAAAAAGGATAGGCAAAATTATGTAAGAGCGGATTTTACTGGGCTGAGAGAATACTTTGAAGAACTCGATAAAAGCAGCCAGGAAATATACTCACAAATGTTAGTCTTAGTAATTAGAAACTTGGGTATTAAAGTGAATATGTTACAACAAAATGCATAAGTGGAAAAAGTACAATAAGAATAATTAGATAAATGGGTATTAAGTAATTATGTTATGATAAAATACACAACATAAGTGGGAAAGTACAATAAGAATAATGTGGAATAAATACAATATATATTACATAAAAGGTACGTAATCGGAAAAGGAAAGAAAGATAAAAAATAAATGAATTCAAATGGGGCACGGAAACTAGTGCGTATATGGAGCGTCGATATTGTGACGTCATGAGCAGGGCGATGAGTAACTGAGTCATGGCGTCGGAAGACAGTTGACCGTGAGTAATGATAGCGGATGGAAGTGCTGACAGTGGGGTCAAGTCCTGGCCAGGCAGTAAGAAATGAGTCAGCACTCAAAGCTTATTAGTGCACTGGAATATAATCTGCTCACACCGCCCTGGATAATGAATCAAAGTATTATCCGCCAACTCTGCCTGCAATACTCAGCATATGGAACGCTGCCGGTGCTACAGCGAGGTGAGGCGAATTCAAAGTGAGTTCAACATGGTAGCAGAGCGTAGTTCGCAGATTTACCGAAATATGGCGTCAGTGATTAAAAATCCTCCACAAATGACATCGGAAAAAGACTATGAGAGGTGGAAGAAAGATATAAAAATATGGCAGAAACTAACGAGTGTGACACCGGAGAAGCAAGCATTGGCGGTTCATTTGACATTGACTGGCAGGGCTAGAGATGTCAGCAGCGAAATAGATACAACAGTCTTGGCGAGTGACAAAGGAATGGAACATTTGCTGACAAGATTAGACTCTGTGTTTATGCTAGATACAAATAGACGGGCCTTTATGGCTTATTCTGAATTTGAATCGTTCAAGCGCCCCGCTGAGATGACAATAACTGACTATTTGGTGGAATTTGGTAGAAGATATTATAGATTTAAGAAACATGGTATGGAACTACCAGATCAGGTGTTGGCGTTTCGGTTATTGAAAAGTTGTGATTTGTCAGATATTCACTTCCAATTAGCGATGTCAACTACGACTACCATCACATTCGAGGAGATGAAAAAGACACTAAATAGAATGTTCGGAGGTGGAATTGTAGACCACAATTTAAGTGGAGATGCACAGAATGACACAGTGCAGGTGCAGGTGAAATCTGAGCCCATTTTGGAAGTCAGTAGAGCTCCATTTCGAGGCACTGGAGGCAGATAATAGACGTGGGTATAGACGTGGAACATGTAACAGGTACTGGAGTCCTAGAGGTGTTGGTGGTGATGCCAAAAATCCAACAGGACCAAATGGTGAGCTCACAAAATGTTTAGTGTGCGGATCTGTTGACCACTGGGTGCGAAATTTTCCTAAGAGAGAGGATAGGGATATGGAAAATAAGGATGTGATGGAAGATACTGGCGAAGTGCAGTTGACATTGCTATCAGACGGGGTTGATAAGAGAGAAAAATTAATGTCGGAAGCTTTGGGAGCCCTGGTTCTTGATTCAGGATGTTCTACAACGGTGTGTGGAGAAGACTGGTTACAGGCTTATGTAGATACAGTATCATCAGGTGACGTACAGTTGATAAAAAGAGAGAGATCAGAGACATCATTTAAATTCGGAGATGGAAGACAGGTGACATCAAAAGGTATTGTGCATATTCCCTGTTATATACATGGGATAAAAATCATGATTCGGACCGATGTGGTGGATTGTAGAATTCCACTACTAATGAGCAGGTCAGCCATGAAACGTGGAGGCATGATATTGAACTTCAGAAAGGATACAGTGCGTATGTTTGGCAGAGAAAGTAAGCTGCATATCACCTCTACAGGGCATTATACACTTCCCATAGTGAAGACACCATGTAAGCAAATGGTAGACTGGGTATTGGCCACAGAAGGTCATGAAGACATTTCCAAGAAGGTGTTGAAGTTACATCGGCAATTCTCACATCCCACTGCAGAGAAGTTAACGAGATTAATCAAAGAAACAGGGATACTCAATGAACAATGGAAACTGGAAATAAATAAAGTGAGTGATAGTTGTGATACTTGTAGAAAATTTAAGAAAGTGCCTCCCCGTCCTGTGGTGGGACTCCCCATTGGTAAGACGTTCAATGAGGCAGTAGGAATGGATCTGAAGGCATGGAAGAGTGACTATTTTCTTGTCTTGGTTGACTTGGCAACAAGATATTGTGTGACTACAGTCATACATAATAAGAAACCTGAGACCATTATAAGAGAAGTAGTGATTCAGTGGATCAGCCGGTTTGGAGCACCTGACAAGTTCTTGACCGACAATGGTGGAGAGTTCAATAACAGTGATTTTCGGAGCATGGCCGAAAATTATAATATTCAAGTGATGTGCACAGCTGCTGAAAGCCCATGGAGCAATGGCGTATGTGAGCGGCTGAATGCCGTACTTGGTGATAATGTGGCAAAGATTGTGTTAGATGCAAAATGTGGTGTATCTACAGCACTGGCATGGGCTGTATCAGCACGTAATGCACTCCAGAACAACAAAGGCTATTCCCCAAACCAGCTGGTGTATGGATTCAACCCAAGTATACTTAGTGTGCTGAATAATAAGATTCCTGCTCTTGAAAACGGGACATCATCGGAAATCGTGGCTGAAAACCTTAATGCTATGCGTGTGGCCAGAGAAGTGTTCATCAAAAATGAGTCCAATGAAAGAATACGTAGGGCACTACTGCATAACGTAAGAGCAGACAACATGGTATGCTTGCAAAATGGAGACAGAGTATATTACAAACGAAACAGTGAAAACCAATGGAAAGGCCCAGGTGTAGTGATTGGAAAGGATGGTAAACAAGTTCTTGTGAAACATGGAGGAACATATGTGCGAGTGCACACTTGTAGGTTGCAGAATGCGCATAATGTGCATGAACAAATTAAGATGCAAGACATGGACGATATCAGTAGTGGCAAAACAACGGAGACAGGATTGCATATTCCAGTTGAAGACGAATCAAATGATGTTAACATAGAAAACAAAACAGAGAATGAGCATGAGGACGCTGAAATGGATGATAATGAGAAATGCAGTGGTGAACAGGAGACCGGAGACGGAACCAGTGTAGCTGCTGAAGCTAGAATACCTAGAATGCCTAAAGTGGGGGATAGAATAGAAGGATACATGGTGGAGAACAAGGAAAAAGTGATTATCACAATCTTAAGTAGAGCCGGTAAAGCAACTGGCAAGTACAAAACATGTTTCAACATCAGAGACGAAGCAAGTAATGTGACAAAGTGGATTGATGTAGATAAAGACGTCTATAATTGGCGGATTGTGAACGATGCAGAGGAAGTCATGATAACGTATTCCAATGATGCATGCACAGAGGCAAAAAGGGCAGAAATGAAAAATTGGATTGATAATGATGTGTTTGAGGAAGTTGAGGACCAAGGTCAGAAGGCCATATCGACAAGGTGGATAATGACACAGAAAATAAAATCTGGCACTCAGGTTATTAAGGCCCGTTTAGTGGCACGTGGCTTTGAGGAAGAATTAAAGGATGTTCCCATTGATTCTCGTACGTGTTCAAAGGAAGCTTTTAGACTGGCTTTAAGTATTGTGTCCGCCAAGAATTGGGACTGCCATGCACTGGATGTGAAAGCCGCTTTCTTACAGGGGCATCCTATTAATAGAGAGATTTTCGTGTTGCCCCCTGAAGAATTCTACAATGGATATCTATGGAGATTAAAGAAGACAGTATATGGTCTCAATGATGCAGCCAGAGCATGGTACGAGAGGGTGAAGCATGAATTGCTTACATGGGTATGTCCATGTGTGGTTTAGAACCAGCACTGTTCTTCTGGCATAATGATGGAAGATTAGAAGGGATCATTTGCATCCATGTAGATAACTTCTATTGGAGCGGGTCAAATGCATTCAAGATATCTGTAATGTCCTAGTTGGAAAAATTATTTCTGATTGGTTCTGAAGAGAAGACGCATTTCCAGTACCTGGGTATCACAATAGAACAAGCAGAGGATGGCATTATGATCAATCAAGGCAATTACATTAGACATGGACTCCAAGAGATGAACATGATCAAATCTTATAAGGACAGAAGAAATGATGAAGTCAGTCAAGAGGAGAGAACAAAATACCGATCTGTTGTGGGCCAGCTAAATTGGGTAGCCACGCAAACGAGGCCAGATATATCATATGATGTATGTGAACTGAGTACGGCATTCAATCGGACAACTGTCGGAGATGTAATCAGAGCCAACAAAGCCGTCAAGAAGGTCAAGGATAACCCACTGGTTTGGGAAAGTGGACCTGGACGAGTGTACACTTGAATGCTACAGTGACGCGTCTTTTGGCAATTTGACAGACCTTGGGTCTCAGGGTGGTCACATCATATTTGTGAGAGACAGAGAGGGAAATAGCTGCCCCATTGCGTGGAGATCAAGAAAGGTGAGATGGGTGGTGAAATCGACTTTGGCAGCAGAATCCCTTAGTCTATTAGATGCAGCAGAGAATGGGATGTATTTGGCACACATGCTGAGAACAATCCTCGGAAATCAGCACACAATTCCGGTAAAATATTTTTCAGACAACAAATCTTTGGTGGATTGTTTGCAGTCTATCAAGTTGGTAGATGACAGAAGCCTAAGGATAAATATAGCTGTGTTGCGAGACATGATAGCAAGAAAAGAAATCCAAGAAGTGAAGTGGATAGAAACAACGAAGCAGATAGCAGACTGTCTCACGAAGAAAGGAGCCTCTCCTATGTTATTACTAAAGGAGTTGAGCAAAGCAGAGTAAAGAAAAGAAAAAAGAAAAAGAGGGGAATGTGTTAGTCTTAGTAATCAGAAACTTGGGTATTAAAGTAAATATGTTATGACAAGATACATAAGTGGAAAACGTACAATAAGAATAAGTAGATAAATGGGTATTAAGTAATTATGTTGTGAGAAAATACACAATATAAGTGGGAAAGTACAATAAGAATAATGTGGAATAAATACAATATATATTGCCTAAAAGATACGTAATCGGAAAAGGAAAGAAAGACAGTGAAACAAGTGAATTCAAGTGGGGCACGGAAACTAGTGCGTCGATATTGTGACGTCATGAGCAGGGCGATGAGTAACTGAGTCATGGCGTCGGAAGACAGTTGACCGTGAGTAACGATAGCGGATGGAAGTGCTGACAGTGGAGTAAAGTCCTGGCCAGGCAGCAAGAAATGAGTCAGCACTCTAAGCTTATTAGTGCACTGGAATATAATCTGCTCACCCAGCCCTGTACAATGAATTAAGTATTATCCGCCAACTCTGCCTGCAATACTCAGCATATGGAACTCTGCCGGTGATACAGAGAGGTAAGGCGAATACAAAGTGAGTTCAACACTGGGTTGCTCTCAATGTCTCCGGCTAGAAGAAGTCTTCGAGAAATGACAGCCGGAGAGTCATTTCTCGGTGTAGGAAAAACTGTGTGATGTGTGTGTGTGGTGTGAGAGGTGTGGAAATTCCCGGCGCGACCGAAGCTGCCTCCAAGGACCAGTGCCCCCAGGGAGGGGGCAGGGGAGGGTTGTGACGGTTTGGATCCCGAAACTGCTCCCCGCGGCCGGCATCCGGTTGTCCTCCACTGGTCTTTGATCTTGTCTCCGGCCGTGTAGGGTCGGCAGCCATCCGCGTTGGCAGCTCCGGGGAGGTAGTCCCATGGCGTAGACGCCGCCACATCAGGACCACAGTTATTACAGTAGTGTTACCTTATTGAGGAAGCCCTACTGATGCAGGCAATGCGGGGGTCTGGTTATTACAGTAGTGTTACCTTATTGAGGAAGCCCTACTGATGCAGGCAATGCAGGGGTCTGGTTATTACAGTAGTGTTACCTTATTGAGGAAGCCCCTACTGATGCAGGCAATGCGGGAGTCTGGTTATTAGTGTTACCTTATTGAGGAAGCTCTACTGATGCAGGCAATGTGGGGGTCTGGTTATTATTATTATTAGTATTATTATTATTATAGAAGCTGTCTAAGCCTCCTAACAGGGTGCAGATACACCTATAGAAGATGAATCCCCACAAAATACCCGTAAGTACTGGAGAGAGACTAAGACAACTAAGAAAAAGCAAAAGGGCTACAGTAGTTAGAGAGCCCAGAAGAGAAGATCAGTTTGTCAATTAAAACACCATTCTAAAAAGAATAAATGCAAGTCATGATTAAAACAAAAATTTACTGCTGTAATAAAACATTAACTCTGGACTTAAAAGCTGAGATATGGGTTGACTGTACAACCACGTTTGGCAAATGATTCCAAAAGGGAATCATTGAAGGAATAAAACACCGAGAAACTGAGATGTAGAAACATTAATTGGAGTCATGGCAAGGTCATTAAGACTCCTCGTAAATCTTGTTGCACGAATTGGAATAAAAGGTTCTGGTAAAACACTATGCAATGGATGCTGAGTATTGTTAAAAATTTTAAATAAAAGACTAAGGGCACCAACCCGACGCCGATGATGAAGATCAAGAGATAGAGCAGGGAGAATAAATTTATTAGAATTAAGAGCTTTATCAAGCAATTTCAAATGACAGTCAGCAGCCGAGTTCCAAACAGGAGAGCAATACTCAAAATGAGGCAAAATAAAAGCATAAAACAAATTTATGACTGGTTTCACAAGCGAATGTTTTGTAACACTTGCGAAGTAAACCAATCTTTTGAGCACTAGTAGAAGACAAGGAATGAATATGCTTCTCAAATGTCAACTTAGGATCAAGAGTCACTCCAAGCAAATGCAAACCTGACACATCCTCAATTTGTTCACCAGAAACATGCAAACAAGGATGAGGAGGAGCCAAAGTACGTGATCTACTGATTATCATGGAGTGAGTTTTCTTAGCATTAAGCTTCATACCCCAAAGTTCACACCAAGAGGTAATCTTAGCCAAGTCCCTGTTTAGAAATGCTGCAACTTCAATTCTACTCTCTGGAGATGGAATTGATGAGTATAAAGTTGTGTCATCGGCATAAGAAACTAGTTTATTTTCAAGCTCAGAGCACAAGCAAGCAGTAAAAATAATGAAAAACAGAGGCCCAAGCACACTGCCCTGTGGAACACCCGAAACAACAGGCACAGAAACAGAAGTGCACCCATCAACGACAACATGCTGAGACCTGTCTGTCAAAAATTCTTTAAAAATAGATAAAAGACTACCACCAATACCATGCAGTTGCAGCTTATATAAAAGGGCTTTATGATTAACAAGATCAAAAGCAGAACTAAAATCAATAGCCACAACACGAGATTCATACCCTTTGTCCAACGAAGACTGAAGATCATGAGATAAAGTTAAAAGCGCATCGCAAGTACCCAAACCTTTGCGAAAACCAAACTGTGAATTGGGTATTATATCAAGACGATTACAGTATGAAGAAAGGCGTCTAGCTAAAAGCCTTTCAAAGATGTTTGAGAGAATAGGCGTTATGGATATAGGACGATACTCAGATGGGGATGATGAAGCAGTAGCTCCCTTCGGAATTGGAGTGATGCTAACTTTTCGCCAGCAAAGAGGAAAACTACCAGATTTCAAGAGCAACCTAAATACTATAGCCAATTTAGGTGCTAAGACAACAGCAATCTTCTTATAGAAGAGAGGGAAACATCCATCTGGGTCAATCCCACCATAAGTGTCAAGATCCAATAAATATTGTCTCAATTCAGCCGATTTGAATGCTATCGACTTTAGATTAGGACTAGAGAAACATGTCAAGGGCAATTGCAATTCCTGATCACTCTGCTTACCTATGAAAATATTAGAAAGCATATTACTCTTAGTTACTCTCTATCCTAGTTTCAAAGCCAGAGGCAGATGTTGTGCATATGTGCACAACAAACTCACTTGCTCTCGTGTTCCCGATTTCGACTCCTCTGAATTCTCAACTTTATGGCTCAAACTTTCCTGTCATTTTCTTACTAAATATTTCTGTGCTGTCTATCTTTCCCCTAACTCTACCAACTATCCCAAATTCTTTGACTATCTAAACTCTACAGTGGAACACATTCTATCCATTTCTCCTTTCTCAGAAATCTCCATCTTAGGAGATTTCAACGTTCACCACCGCCAATGGCTCTCCTCTCACACTACTGATCCACCTGGTGAACAAGCCTACCTCTTTTCTATCCTAAATGACCTAGAGCAGTTAGTTCAGCAACCCACCCGTATCCCGGATCGCATCGGAGATCGGCCAAACATTCTTGACCTGTTTCTAACTTCTAACCCTTCTTCTTATACTGTCGATCTTTTCTCTCCTTTGGTCTCCTCCGACCATAATGGGAGGTTTGACGTACCTCCCAACCTACCAAATAGGAAAACCTACTATTTGGTAGTAGTCTTGGAAAATCCAACGTCAAGGCTATTAACCTAATTGCAATGACGACTTGTCTATTTTGACTGCTATGTCGTCATTCCAACCGCGGTTAAAAAGAAAACGTCTAGAGTCTACTCCTTATCTTGCTCTACGAGACGTTGTATATTAACCAAAACTACCACCGAAGGTGAAAAAAGCATAGAAGAGAAGAAAAAGGGGTTTACCTTAGTTACCGCTTAAGGCCCATCCCGTGTTCCGTCATTTGCAGATCCCTGTCGAACGTGCGCATGAGCGACCCTCTCTTGTCATCACATCTCACGTCAGCAGAAGAACGCGGATGGGCAGGGGTCCGGCGTGAGGGAGGGTATTATGTACGTTGGATTTTCCAAGACTACTACCAAATAGTAGGTTTTCCTATTTGGTAGGTTGGGAGGTACGTCAAACCTCCCAATTTGTTAGTAGTCTTGGCAAATCCAACGTCAAGGCTGCATAACAAATAGGAGGAGGACATCCAAGCCCAACCTACCAAAAAAAACAATGCATAAAACAAAAGTATGAACGACAAAGACACAATTTAAACAAGAGAGTTTAATAAAAGAGTGAAAAACTGAGGAGTAGATAAAAAGAACAGTTTTAACACATGCCCGTCATTCATAGTAATGCAAAAACATAGACTTGTCTGAAACCAAAAAGGTACTGTACCCAAAATCCCTTTTCTTCAAAAACCAACAAAAACACTGAACACAAGAACAAAACACAATTTTCAATGTGGCAAAAACACTTATGTACTGGAACAATATATAATCCCAAACTTGCAATCCAGTGTTGCAAACCCGTACCCCCCCCCCCCCCCTCCCCTTTGTCAAATAAAACGAAGGAAAAAAACGAGGGACAAGGGGGGAAGACCAGGGATCTTCGCCAGAGCACCAGGAAACACGACCCCCGAGAGCAATCACCGGCCGAGGGGGTCGAACACTGGACACTGAGAGGTAGGAGGAGATGAAGGAATTGATAGAAGACCCACAAAACCGCTGAGGCGATGGCAGGTAAGGATCGACGTGGCAGGAACCGGAAGGAGGCAGCAAAGGATCTGACATCGTGCGCAGAACCCCTACAAACAGGGTGACGGGCACGAACGGTCCGACAAACGTGGCGGCCCATCTGCACCTGCGAGAGCCTCCCACCTGTCCGAGGAGACACCCACACAGCAGTACCCGAAGGCGGCGCCACAGACACAACAGAGGAGTGCAAGGCTGACACCGGGCACAACACATGGCGAGGATGCCCACGCCGGAAAGCCTGGACGGCGAAAGCCTGGAAAGCGGGGGCCGCCCTCCCATGCGTGGTAACAAAAGGAGGGGAGGAGGCGAACGAGACGCCATGCAAGGACGGGGAGAATCGCACGCAGTCCCGGGGCCGTGACAATGCCGCTAGTGCAGACACCCGATCCCCAGTGGCCAGAGCGACAAGGAAGAGTGGACGCCCGAGCAACGGAACCGGCGTAGCGGCCCGTGTATACGTGGGTGAAGCCAGAAGGACCAGAGCCGTCCCCAGATCCCACTGCGGAGGGACCTGGCGCGGAGGCGGTCGATCCCGGAAGGCAGCCGTCAGGAAGGAATCCAGCACCCGTGGCGGAACGACCAGCCCAGCGACGGACCCAAATACCCCCCGGATGGCAGACAAGTGGGTACGTATAGCGTCGACTTGAAAGTGACGTGTATGGAAGAGGGGAAACAAGGAACGAAGGACGAGGGAAGGAGAGCCAACAGGCAGGCGAGTGGCCTGGAGCCACCTAGGAAAAGACCTCCAGCGGGACCCGTAAGTCCCCCAAGGAGAAGACGGCCAGGAACGCTGCAGGAAGTCAGTCAGGGCCCGGCCGGGGACCGGGAGCCACCGTGTCTTATGAACAAGCACGACGCGAAGGCCAACGAGGTCCGCAGGTCCCCAACTTAGCCCAAGTGGAAGCCGGAGACAGGTAGAGGGACCGGACTCAGGCACCACCGCGGCAACCGGGCGGACCAAGCCCGTGCCGGCCACAGAGGCGCGAGGAGCCAGATGCAGCCGTGGTACAGCCGCAGCCTCGCGAGGACTGGCCACATCAACAGCGCATCTGGTGGCGGAAGGATATATATCGACCGCCACCTGTACCAGGCTACCATGAAAGCGTCCGGACCCCCCCCCCCCGGAGCGCGAGGCCGGAGGGAGAGGACCAGAGGCAACTGGCGCGGCACCCCCGATGCGAACAAGGCGACCTCCGGAACACCTCAGGAAGCCGCGAGGTCGGCGAACACAGTCCGTTTCATCGCCCATTCTACAAGAACGCCCTGCCCTCTCGACAGGGCGGCCGCCCACAGGGTGGCAGGCCCGGGCAGGGAGGAGGCATGCAAGGAGAAGGGGTGTCGGTCCGCGAGGAAGAACAACTCCACCGAGACCCCCAATAGAGTCAACGACCTGGAGGACCCCCGCATAAGGAAACAGGGGACAGCTTGTCTGAGTGTCCAACCCGAAGGCCACCGACTTACCCCGAAGGGCCAGCGCGTGGTCCCGCAGGAAGAACAAAGGAACCAAAAGTCCGAGGGTATAGACGGGTAAGTGGAGGGAGACCCACCCATCTGCCGGGAAGTGGACGTCCCAGGTTTGATCGGGAACCTCACCCAACCGCGCTCGACGTATCTGTGGCTACCCAGACCGTCGGCGGGGGGGGGCGGTCCCGGGCACAGCCGCAGAGAGCGAGCCCCGAGCAACCCAGCGACCGAAGCATCTGCGAACGGTACGCGGGAGCGGCAGGAGCCGATCCATAGGGGCAACGGAAACACCGCGGTGCCCATGAGGAGGAGGCGGCGTAGCCAGAGGCTCCCTAAGGGAAGGGGCAGAGCGGCCCAATGCAGCGAATCCACGAACGAGTCCCAGAGCCACCCCGGGAGGGAGACCGAGTGCAACACGGCGAAGACCGTCCACCGAAGGTGCACCGCGGCCAGCAGACCCCGGGTCACCGTAGCACCGGACAAAAGCCATGCGAGACCGACCCATGGCACGACACGCGACGGGGTCAAGCGTGACTTGGGAACATCGAAGGGGAACCCTAACCGTGCGATGTGGTGAACGACTGTGAGGGCGGCGCCAATGCACAGTCCTAGGGCTTCGGAAACTACCAACCAATCGGCCAAGGAAAACAGGATCTGGAGCCCGCTCCTGAGGAGAGGACCCAGAGCCTGCCCCACATGGGCGGAGAAGATCCGCGGCGCGACGTGGAGACCGAAGGGAAGGCCGTCGAACATGAACACACGATCGTAAGTCCGAACGGCCAAGAATCGCTGGAAGCGAGGATGGAGAGGAACGAGCCAAGACGCATCCTGGAGGGCCAGCGACACTACCCACGACAGAGGGCACAGGGCCAGGCGTACCCGGGGTACCGGCAGCATCCGAAACCGTGTGTGCATGATGTGCCCGTTGAGGGCCGACAGATCCACCACCGGTCGCATCGCGTCGCAGTTCGTCGACGGGACCAGAAAGACACGGGAGAGGAAAACCGGGTGACCGGCGGTCAACTCCCTCGACGCTACCCAGCTCGGGCATGGAAGTGAACACGTGGGCCACCTCTGAAGAGATGGGCCGGCGTCGGTGACAAGAGCGGAGTGGGGGTCTGGACGTCCACCTCCAGGTGAGACCCCGCCACCCCCAACGTCCCTCGCGGCTACCGAGGGGCGCAAGGGCGAAAACAACCCGAGGGAGCACCCGAGAGGAGGGGAGCGACCGGGCGGCCAGGCGAGAAGGAGAACAATGAGGCCGACCCAGAGAACTACACATTGTGTTGACGTGGAGGTACCCCCGGTACGGGCCGTGCGGGCATGAGCGCCACGTTGACCTCCTCTACTCCCCCCCCCCAACCTCGTCGAAAAGGGCGGGCCACCCCAACCCCAGGCCGGCGCGGGGCTGACCCCGTCGAAGGGCGGCCGGAAGTGGAAGGCCGGCCAGCCCCGACACGGCGGGGATGAAAGGGGCAAGAACAGAAGTGCGAGGCGGAACCGACGCACTGGCCTGCAACGACCCAGTCCTGCGCCCGTGCAAGGCGGCAGCACTTGCAGCAGCACCCCGAAGAGGACCGGCAGAAGGACGGGACTGAGAAGACCCCGCGCGCGACACAGCGCGTCGGTGCGTGACGTAAGCAGGGTCCGCAACGACACAGCGCGTCGTCGCGTGTCGGAAGCAGGGGCCGCCGACAGAGAAGCGTAGCATTCCCAAGAATCCTGCAGAAAAAAACCCGATGTATATAGCGCAGAGTACATCAAACCCTGACGAATATCCAAGGGGGCCGGCCGGCAGAACGAGGACCGTACCGTCGGGCGTCGCCGGGTCGCCGCGCACAAAACCGCCTTCAGCTCGGGAACCAAAGACACCGCGAGCCGAAGGTGGACCCGCTGAACGCGGTCCATAGATGTGATGACAAGAGAGGGTCGCTCATGCGCACGTTCGACAGGGATCTGCACATGACGGAACCCGGGATGGGCCTTATGCGGTAACTAAGGTAAACCCCTTTTTCTTCTCTTCTATGCTTTTTTCACCTTCGGTGGTAGTTTTGGTTAATGTACAACGTCTCCTAGAGCAAGATAAGGAGTAGACTCTAGACGTTTTGTTTTTAACCGCGGTTGGAATGACGACATAGCAGTCAAAATAGACAAGTCGTCATTGCAATTAGGTTAATAGCCTTGACGTTGGATTTTCCAAGACTACTAACAAATACTTCTCTCTGTCACCTGTCCTATCTCTCCAGTACGGCCACACGATCCTCCTAGCCGGCGAAGCTTGTGGCACTTTGGCGCTGCCGACTGGGAGGCTCTTCGGCAGTACTTCTTTGATTTCCCATGGAATGATTTCTGCTTCCGTGGCCGGGGACCCTCGGAGAGTGCTCAACGCATTACCGAGGTAATCCTATCGGGCATGGAAGCATACATTCCATTCTCTTTCTCTCAGACTAATGCTAAAAAATCTTGGTTTACTCACGCCTGTTCTACTGCTGTCCGCAATAAGGAGGAAGCATTCAAACGGTACCGACGCCTTAAAACTCAAGACTCTCATTCTTCATATGTTTCTGCCCGGAATCAAGCCAAATCTGTTCTTCGACTTGCCAAACACTCTTTCATCAATAATAAATCCCTCCCCTTTCCCACTCTGATGGCACAACCATCACTTCTTCCTCTGACAAAGCTAAACTCTTCGCTCAAACTTTTGCTAAAAACTCCACCTTGGATGATTCCGGTGCTATCCCTCCCTCTCCGCCCTCCTCTCTCTTACTTATGCCTAATATCCTAATCTCTTCTAAAGATGTACTTTCTACCCTCTCTGGGCTTAACACTAATAAGGCGTACGGTCCGGACGGTGTTCCTCCTGTTCTCAAAAACTGTGCTTCCGTGCTAACTCCCTGCCTAGGCAAACTCTTTCGTCTCTGTCTATCCTCTAACGTCTTCCCTTCATGCTGGAAGTTTGCTCACATTCAACCTGTCCCAAAGAAGGGTGACCGCTCTCAACCCTCCAACTATCGTCCAATTGCTCTCATCTCTTGTCTTTCTAAAGTGTTTTGAAACTATTCTTGCTTCCAAATTTCTTAAGCATTTCTCTTCTCATAATCTGCTCTCAGATCGCCAGAATGGCTTCCTTAAGGGTCGCTCTACTGGTGATCTTCTTTCATATCTTACTAACTCTTGGTCATCCTCCTTTCAGGACTTCGGTGAGACTTTTTCTATTGCACTAGACATATCGAAAGCCTTCGATAGAGTCTGGCATAAATCTTTAATTTCTAAACTACCCTCCTTCGGTTTCTATCCCTCCATATGTGCCTTTGTCTCCAATTTCCTTTCCGGCCGTTCCATAGCCGCGGTTGTGGACGGCCATTGTTCACTTCCTCACCCTATAAACTCCGGTGTTCCTCAGGGCTCTGTCCTATCTCCTATTCTCTTTCTATCTCTATCTATCTATCTATCTATCTATATGCTCAGGCCCAATCCCCATTTTGGGGGTAGCCGACTCAAGACAGAGCAAGAACAGGGAAAACACAAAAACATCATAAAACAAAAAATAAACACAGATAAAAAACACAAACTCACACACATCCAGGTCACCCAGGAGAAGACCCAGAGACCAGGGTTACCAAGGTCGCTCCAGCACTCCCCCGGCCCCTGACCACCCGGAGAGGTTCCGATCTCGGCAGGCAGACATGCAGCGGAGCCAAAGCCACAAGCCCTCCCACCACACTTCCAGGCACACCCTTCATATTAATCGTCTCCCCGGGCCAGCGCCTGATGGACTATTATCTAGTCCAACTTGCGCCCGACCCCTTACTCCAAATGACCACGTGTTCACTCAAACTATTCACAAGCATTCTCCATTCACTCTTGTCCACCACCACTTCCCCTGCCTGATCTATAGTCATTCCTCTATCATCCAAAGCCTTTCTTACACAGTCTCTCCATCTCAATGGGGGTCTTCCTGCCCTTCTATCTCCCCTTGTATCTGACTCACATATTCTCTTTGTAAGCCTTTCATCTCCCATTCGTTCAACATGACCATACCAGCTCAGCACCCTTCTGTCCACTCTGGCTGACAAATGTTCCTGCTGCCCCACTCTCCTACGTATCTCTTCATTCTCAATCTGTCTCTACGAGTAACACTCCACACATACTCCTCAAGCAGCTCATCTCCATCACATCCAGCCCTCTTTTCTCCTTTTTCTCAGAGCCCATGTCTCAGCCCCATACATCACTGTTGGCACAACAATTCCTTGATACAGTGCACTTTTTACTTTCACTCCGAGATTTCTCGTCTTCCACATACTTCCCATTGCTCCGAAAACCTTCCTTCCTTCACACACTCTCTGTTTTACCTCCACTTCCATACCTCCACTCCTGCTTATTGTTCCTCCTAGATATTTAAAACACTCTACTTGTTCCAATATTTCCCCATCCAGCCTCACATCTAGATTCACCCTATGCTCTCCCCTATTACACACCATTACTTTACTTTTATTGACGTTCACCTTCAGTTTCCTCCTTCCACAAACCACACCAAACTCTTTGACTACCTGCTGCAGTTTCTCATCAGAATCCGCCACCAATGCTGTGTCATCAGCGAACAGCAACTGATTCAACTCCCAATCTCTACCATTCTTTCCTACTAAACCCAATCCTCTTCCCATAGTTCTCCTTTTCACCTCCCTCACCACACCATCCATAAACATATTAAACAGCCATGGTGACATTACACAACCCTGTCGCAAACCTACCTTTACCTCAAACCATTCACTCAACTCACCATTTCCTACTCTCACACATGCTCTGCTCCCTTCATAAAAACTCTTAACTGCTTCTAACAAATTTCCTCCTATTTCATAAATCCTTAACACCTTCCACATTGCTTCACGGTCCACACGATCATACGCTTTTTCCAAGTCCATAAAAGCCTCTTTTCTCTTTCTAATTTTTATAAATGATCTCCTTAACTGTACCTTAATTCCTATCCATTCATACGCAGACGACTCAACCTTGCACTACTCCATTAGTTTTTCAGAACGCCCCAGCCAGCAATCCCTCAACGACAAACACAATGAAGCCATAGTACTCTTAAATTCTGATCTAAATACTATTTCCAATTGGGGCAGAGAAACCTTGTTAACTTTAATGATTCCAAAACCCAATTTCTCCATCTATCTACCCGTCAGGATCTCCCAGCGGACTATCCCTTATTCTTCAACAATACAAAAATCAACCCTTCATCTTCTCTCAATATTCTTGGTGTCTCTTTTTCTTCTGCTCTCATTTGGAAGGACCATATTACCAGTCTTGCTAAGGCAGCCTCCCAGAAGCTGGGTGTGCTCAACCGCCTTAGGGGGTTCTTTTCCCCTGCACAGCTTCTTGCTCTGTACAGGGGCATAGTGCGCCCTTGTATTGAGTATTGTTCACATGTGTGGGGAGATTCCTCTCACACCGCTCTACTAGACAAAGTTGAAAGGAAGGCCTTTCGTATCATTAACTCCCGTCCACTCACCAACTCTCTGCAATCTCTCTCGCTATTCTATCGCTACTATAATAATCAGTGTTCCTCAGAGCTATCCCAGTGCATACCACCTCCTTTACGTAGGGCACGTGGTACCCGTCTTGCAACTCAATCCCACCCCTACTCTGTGCAACTCTCCAACCCAAGAGTGAAACGTTAATCTCAAACTTTCTTCTACTCAACAGCTGAGCTCTGGAACTCTCTCCCAGAATCAGTCTTTCCCTCTTCCTATGACTTAAATTGCTTCAAACTCCGTGTGTCCAGGCATTTTGGCTCGAACGTCCCTTGATTTTGGCCCTGTCACTCTTTCAACTATGGGGGAGGCACTCGCTATAGGCAGTTATGCCTTTTGCCTCCCTCAATTACATAGAAAAAACAAAAAAACAAAAAAAGTTAATGATCAAAAGAGATAGAACCATCAGAATCACGAAGTGGAAGCATGGTGGAGTCAATACCAAATAGTGAGGCCTTAAGTAAGGCCCACCATTTATGTGGCTGAGTAGCACCTGTGAGAACTTCCTGCAAATGGGAATTGTAATCCCTCTCGGCTGTACTATATACTCTCTGTGCAACTGACCGAAGATGTACATAGTCATCCCAAAGCAACTGGGTTCGATTACGTCTCCAGCGGTGATATGCAGCCAGCTTGTTATTATATGCACGCTTACAGTCGTCATTGAACCGAGCTTTATCTTTAAAACGGGATTTGATTAACTTAGAAGGGACTCTTCTTTGCAGGATGTCTAAGAGAGAGTTATTGAGGGATGAAACAGGGTCATCAGATCTTAGTATGTGATTCCAGTGGATATTGGTAACATCATCACATACATTATCCCAATTAACTCGAGATTTAAGATAGACTTTTACGAGATATAGTGATATCTGGCACAGTAAATTCAGGATTGATTTTACAGGTTATGGCATTATGGTCAGAAGTACCTACAGGAGCAATAACTGTAGTCTCCACAACACCAGGAACATCTGTTAAGACGAGATCAAGACAGTTTCCAGAAATATGTGTAGGTCCAGCAATCAACTGCTCACACCCAGACAAATTAGCAAAATCCAAGGCAGCGTGACTATTTCTATTTGTTGGAGAGACCGAGTTCAGCCACTCTTAATGATGTGCACTAACATCTCCAACAAAAACGAAAGCTGACTTGACATCAACAGACTGAATTAATGCCAAGGCATTTAAAAGACAGTCATATATACTGTATTGTTATTGGCATCAGGGGATTTATATATAGGCTAAAAATGTAGTGGTTATGATATTTACTGGAAACTTTAACCAACTGGATCTCGTGGCAACCACAAAGAAATTTTGTCAAAGGCTGGGCATTATAGCCAGATCGGATGTATAAACTCATTCCACGAGCACGAGGAAGAGAGTCACGGCGAATAAGAAGTGGTTTATTAAAGCCAGGAATGAGCAGTTCTGAAATGTGTCTATGGTCAGAAACAAGAGTTTCGGAACAAAAGACAATGTCATAATCCACTGATGCCATAGTAAGATCTTTAATGTTCTTATGAAGTCCATGGATGTTAGAATACAGAATACATCAACTTCTTCTCACAGGATGATTAGGTCTATGAGGACCGGGATTTAATTCTATATCACCGGATAAAAGAGCAAACAAAAACATATATAATTGAAAGAAGCAAACCATACAATATGAAAAAAGGATGGATATATAGGAGTCGACCCAGAAGGAACCATCACATCTGGGCAAGGCGAATCAACCCCCAAGGACACCATATCCAAGAGGGAACAGTAGTGGTTGATTTTAAAGAAATGCAGAGAGATAGCAGAAAAGAAGGACAATACTCCTGCAAATCCACCAAACTTTAAGTCTTCCTTATCAGCCTGCTGTACCACCTTAAGGAAAAAAACAGGAGATTGTTGTGATAGAAAGAGCGCTGTAATAGCACCATAACAGTGTTACCTTATTGAGGAAGCCCTACTGATGCAGGCTATGCAGGATTCTGGTTATTAGTGTTACCTTATTGAGGAAGCCCTACTGATGCAGGCAATGTGGGAGTCTGGTTATTAGTGTTACCTTGTTGAGGAAGCCCTACTGATGCAGGCAATGCAGGAGTCTGGTTATTATCTATCTATCTATCTATTGCCTGACGCCGTGATCCCCGAAGGGGTGGCCACGAACGAACCGCCCCCATGCCCCCATGCACCTCTGTCCCCAGTCAGTCGACGCCCCTCCCCCCAACCAGCACCGCCTTCATTCATGTAGTTCCTCACTCCATCCTTCCACCTCATATTCGGTCTACCTCTCCCCCTCTGTCCCTCCACCTCGCTCTCGTACACCCTCTTAGTCATTCTCTCGCTTTCCATACGTTCCATATGGCCGAACCATCTCAAGTTGTTCCTTTTCACACTTTCCAGCACATCTACCTCCACACCACACCTCCTTCTTACTTCCTCATTAGTCTGTCTATCCCTCCATGTAATTCTGCACGCACTCCTTAAGTAATTCATTTCCACTGCTCTCACTCTTGGTCTGAGTCTCTCAACCAACGTCCATGCTTCGCTTCCGTAAGTCAGTGTCGGGATTACCACACTGTCATGCAAGGACTTCTTCACTTCCATACTGACCACCCTATTTCTTGTTACTGCTTTTAGCGTTCCTACAACCCTCTTCCCCTGTTGTACCCTCTCCCGCACCTCTTCATCCATAGTCCCATCTTTACTCAACACACTGCCCAGATACTTAAAAGAGTTGACTATCTCCATAGCCTGACCGTTCAGCTTCACCTCACACTCTGTGACTTCACCCCTTTCGAAGACCATAACCTTGCTCTTCCCCGTATTTACCTTCAAATTCCGTTTTTCGCACACTGTTCCAAACTCATTTACCAGACCCTGCAACTCCCATTCATTATCACTCATCAGAACTGTATCATCCGCAAACAGCAGTATAGGTAGCTTCCACTCAATTCCCTCCCTTTTCAGCGATACACCAACATCCACTGCTCTTGATAGTATTTCTTTCATAACTCCATCCATATATACAGTAAACAACCACGGGGACATCACACACCCCTGTTTCAAACCAACATTCAGGTCAAAGAACTCGCTCTGCTCACTCTCCACACGTACTGCCGCCTTTGCACCCTCATACATGCTCTTCACTGCTTTCAGCAACTTGCCCTCTACTCTGTATATTCTAAGTACTTTCCACAAACCTTCTCTATCCACTCTGTCATAGGCCTTCTCCAAGTCCATAAAGGCAACATACACCTTTTGTTTCTTCTCCAGATACTTCTCCATAACACAATTCAGGGTAAAAATCTGATCTACACATCCTCTTCCCTTCCTAAAGCCTCCCTGCTCGTCGCCTATCCATTTCTCCGTTCTCACTCTCCCTCTCTCAATCACTACCCTACTGTATACCTTCCCTACTACGCTTAGAAGACATATTCCTCGGTGGTTACCACACACTCCTCTTTCCCCTTTGCCCTTATATAGTGGGACTATTATGCCAGTCTTCCAGTCATCGGGTGCACTCCCCTTCTCCCATGCTAGTCTGCACATTTTCCATACCCATTCTATCACTATCTCACCACCATACCTCAACATTTCCCCACACACTCCATCTGTTCCTGGTGCTTTCCCCAACTTCACTCTTTTCATGGCTTCCCACACTTCTGACCTCCTGATCCCCACCTCCTCCTCCACTACTTCTCTTCTTCTCCCTCCCATACCATATCCAGCTATGTTTGCTGGCTCTTCATTCCTTTCATTTAGCAACTCACTGAAGTACTCCCACCATCTTTCGACTCTCTCTTGCTTCTCGGCTAGCATTCTCCCATTCTTATCTTTCACACCCTTACTGTTTCCCTTGCTACCTTCCCTAACTTTCTTGACTTCTTTCCAGAACAGTTTCTTACTCTCCCTCCATTTTACACTCAGATTCCTTCCAAATTCCTCATCTACTCTTCTCTTACTTTCCTTCACTACTCTCTTCACCACCCTCTTACTCTCCACGTACCTCGCTCGTTTCTGTCTCTCGGAATCTTCATTCCCTCTACTACCCAACCACTCTCTATATGCTTTCTTCTTTTCTTCCACAGCTATTCTTACCTCTTCTGTCCACCATGCTGTACCTTTCACTCCCCTCCCTCTTCTCCTCACTCCACACACCTCCTCACATGCTGCACAGATCTCATCCTTAAACACCTTGCTCATCTCCTCCACTTCCTCCATAACTTCCAGGTCGAACCCACCTAGTCGTCTTTCCACTGCTCTCCTGTACTCCTCCCTGACTTCCTCCTCCTGCAACCTCTCCACCCTCCTCACCATTCCACCCTCCTCTCGCCTCCCTCCCGCTCTCCTCACCCACTTCTTTTGTATCCTAACCTTAGCTACCACTACATAATGATCAGACAGACCCCCTCCAATACCCCTATACACCCTAGCATCCATCACAGATTTCTTCATTCGTTCATCCACACATACATAATCAATCAATGACTTTCGTTCCACCACTGTCTTATCCTTCATCGTCAACATCCGTTTCCACGTGTACCTGTGGATCATTCTGTGTCGGAAGAAGGTGTTGGCTATCCACAGCCTCCTCCACACACATACGTCCACAAGTGCACTACCATTCCCATTCACCTCTGATGGTACCCCCCACCCTCCCACCAGTGTTATTAGTGTTACCTTATTGAGGAAGCCCTACTGATGCAGGCAATGTGGGGGT
Organism: Lithodes maja; assembly: GCA_037953745.1. NCBI lineage: Eukaryota > Metazoa > Arthropoda > Malacostraca > Decapoda > Lithodidae > Lithodes > Lithodes maja. The sequence goes on along the minus strand of JBAKBP010005783.1, from coordinate 88,135 downwards.
CTGGTTATTAGTGTTACCTTATTGAGGAAGCCCTACTGATGCAGGCAATGTGGGGGTCTGGTTATTAGTGTTACCTTATTGAGGAAGCCCTACTGATGCAGGCAATGTGGGAGTCTGGTTATTAGTGGTGTTACTTTATTGAGGAAGCCCTACTGATGCAGGCAATGCGGGAGTCTGGTTATTAGTGTTACTTTATTGAGGAAGCCCTACTGATGCAGGCAATGCGGGGGTCTGTTTTTTGTTTTTGTTTTCTATGTGATTGAGGGAGGCAAAAGGCATAACTGCCTATAGCGAGTGCCTCCCCCATAGTTGAAAGAGTGACAGGGCCAAAATCAAGGGACGTTCGAGCCAAAATGCCTGGACACACAGAGTTTGAAGCAATTTAAGTCATAGGAAGCGGGAAAGACTGATTCTGGGAGAGAGTTCCAGAGCTCAGCTGTTGAGTAGAAGAAAGTTTGAGAGTAACGTTTCACTCTTGGGTTGGAGAGTTGCACAGAGTAGGGGTGGGATTGAGTTGCAAGACGGGTACCACGTGCCCTACGTAAAGGAGGTGGTATGCACTGGGATAGCTCTGAGGAACACTGATTTTTTTTTTTTTTTTTTTTTAAAGACAATGAACGGAGGAAGGAAAAACACAGATAAAACAAAAAGGTCCATGTGCCTAAAGGCATCCTCCATTCATAAAATGAAGTGGATTATTATAGTAGCGATAGAATAGCGAGAGAGATGCAACATTGCGGCGGAGAGAGAGAGATTGCAGAGAGTTGGTGAGTGGACGGGAGTTAATGATACGAAAGGCCTTCCTTTCAACCTTGTCTAGGAGAGTGGTGTGAGAGGAACCTCCCCACACATGTGAACTATACTCAATACAAGGGCGCACTATGCCCCTGTACAGAGCAAGAAGCTGTGCAGGGGAAAAGAACCCCCTAAGGCGGTTGAGCACACCCAGCTTCTGGGAGGCTGCATTAGCAAGACTGGTAATATGGTCCTTCCAAATGAGAGCAGAAGAAAAAGAGACACCAAGAATATTGAGAGAAGATGAAGGGTAAATTGGTTATTAGTGTTACTTTATTGAGGAAGCCCTACTGATGCAGGCAATGCGGGGGTCTGGTTAATTGGTTATTAGTGTTACTTTATTGAGGAAGGTCTACTGATGCAGGCAATGTGGGGTCTGGTTAATTGGTTATTAGTGTTACTTTATTGAGGAAGCTCTACTGATGCAGGCAATGTGGGGTCTGGTTAATTGGTTATTAGTGTTACTTTATTGAGGAAGCCCTACTGATGCAGGCAATGTGGGGTCTGGTTAATTGGTTATTAGTGTTACTTTATTGAGGAAGCCCTACTGATGCAGGCAATGCGGGGGTCTGGTTATTAGTGTTACCTTATTGAGGAAGCCCTACTGATGCAGGCAATGCGGGAGTCTGGTTATTAGTGTTACCAGCTGGAATAACTGGAAACACTCCAAGCTTCTGCGACGCTCAACGTAGGAGTATCATCAAATGAAGCAATTACTACCACTGCGGCATCTTCCAACAGCCCAACGCCTGATATAAAGGAGTACAAAGGAAATCAAGCAACAACAGATCTAGTGACCCTTCTAGGTTGCTTGTCCTCCAAAACACTGAGGTACCAGCGGTACCAGCTTCAGTACATTCACCACGTCCGGAAAATAATGACTCTGCTCCCTCTCAGGACAACTTATGCGTCGTAAGAAACAACGTTCGCCCCATCACAAGGAGAATCATCACCGAAACCATGTGCCAGAACCATTACCAGATTCTTGCGGACTTAGACGACGAAGAAGAAATAGAAGAAATTCGGCTCGTAGGAGATTCCATGGATCATGGACAACTTATGGAGTTATGCGCCAGGGCACCCAGAACCAGGAAGCGCTTTTGTATCCCGAGAGGCGGTGTGGACGACGTTGTAGCTACAGTCAACGAAGTTTCGAAGGTAGCCCCCTCATGCACAATGTACGTCATTCATTTCGGATCTAATGACGTGCAGCGGACCAGATCGGAGGACCTCATACTGAAGTACCGGAAGCTGATTCAGAAGTACTGTATAAGGAAAAGTCACGCAGAGTCATCATATTAGGGATCGTCCCCAGGATCGGTGTGAAGAGCCTATTCTTCAATATAGCCACTAGCGTAAATCGTCGTCTGGCTGACCTCTGCAGGGAGGAAAATGTTGGATTCATCAATACCTGGAATGACTTCAACGGTGAAGAATATCTGTTTGTAGCGGATGAAGTCCATCTGAACCAGGTGGGAGTAGCAAGAATTGGCCGCCTGCTTCACGACGCAGTAAAGGATTTTTGGAGAAAAAGCAGAGCCAACCAACGACCACCAGGGACGAGGTTCGAGGCCCGAGGGCCACCAGGGACGAGGATCGAGGACCGTGGACGACCAGGGGCGACGATCGAGGACCGAGAACTACCAGGGAAGACGATCGAGGGCAGCGAGAACGGAGGACCACCGGAGACAATAATCAAGGACAGCGAGGACCACTAGGGACAATGATCGAGGACATCGAGGACCAAGGACAACCAGGGACGAGGATCGAGGACTGAGCGCAGACAGGTACATAAAAATGTAGATCCGAGCAGAACCAAGAATATAAATAAAGAGAGTTCCGTGAATTTCAAATCCAAAACTTTAAATGTTTTCTATGCAAACGCTCATAGCATACGCAATAAATTTTCAGATTTAGAGGAACTAGTCTTTACGGAAAATTACGATGTTATTGGCATAACAGAATCTTGGCTAAATACAGAAGACAGAGACTTTTTAGCAGAGTATTCACTTCCTGGTTATCTAATGTTGAGAAAAGACAAATTAATAGAAATGGAGGTGGAGTTTTAGTTTTATCAAAGAAAGTCATAACCCGACCCTCTTGTCAAAACCTCAAATTGTGAACGTCGACACATCCTTCGTGCTAATAAAGAATAATAAAGGTACAAACATAATACTTGCACTAATATACAGACCTCCAGCTCAATCAGTGCAAACTGACCGAGAAATTTATGAGCAAATTACAGAATTAGGTAACTCGCAAGATACCGTAATTTTTGGCGACTTCAATTTACCTGTGACCAAGTGGGGAGATAGTATTACTTCACACTGTGGACAACACCTGTATGCAAACTTGCATGAGAGTTTGCTATATCAATTTGTTAGATCTCCAACCCGTGTAAATAATGTCTTTGACCTTGTACTTTCAACAAAAGAATTGATAGAGAATTTCAACGTCGGTGATGAATTCAGTAACAGCGACCATCGTACGATAACTTTCACTTTAAAGTTTACTAGTAACAAACCAAATAGCAGCATCGAGAAAGTCCCTAATTTCAAGAAAGCAAACTTTTGTAAACTTAGAGCAATATGTTTAAAGAAACTGACTGGAGCTTTCTAATCAACAATAACGACATAAATACATCTTGGGAATCATTCGCAAACACTTACCTAAAAGCAGTGGAAGACTGCATACCATCGAAAATACGGCGTACAGGCCATAATGATAAGCCCAAATGGTGGCATAAAGATATTTCAAACTGTCTGCTTGCTAAAAGGTTTGCTAATGATAGATTAACATCCTCTCAAAATAACGAAGAACGGGTGAAATTTGTAGAACTACGACGCAAAGCCAAAATGTTAATTAAGCAAAGTAAAAAGACCCTGGAGTTACATGTTGCGAATCAAAGTAAAACAAACCCAAAATAATGTTATAGTTATATCAGAAAAGAGAGTAGTTACTTCAACTGTTGGACCGTTAGTCGATGAAAATGGTGAATATACCAAAGACGAAGTACAAATGAGTAATGCCCTCAATACCTTCTTTGCATCAGTTTTTACAACAGAAGACCTCATTGATATCCCTACAGCATCGCCAATTCAGATAGATAATTCTGATGTTCTAAGCAATATCACCATTACAGAGAAATAAGTATTTTTTTTTTTTTTTTTTGAGACAATGAACGGAGGAAGGAAAAACACAGATAACACAAAAAGGTCCATGTGCCTAAAGGCATACTCCATTCATAAAATGTTTGTAACAACTGGATTTAAACATTTGTAGATTGTAAGTTTGTGGAAAGCAATTCGAGGGAAGTGAATTCCAAAGAGTAGTAGCTCTGGGGATAAATGAATTCTGATAAGCAGAAGTTCTGCATTGTGGAGGAGAAAGTGTAAATTCATGGGCGCTCTCAGCTGCCCTAGTTCTACGGGGAAAGATGTGGAGAGGCGGCACAATTGAAGCAAGTTCCTCGGAACAATTGCTGTGAAAATATCTGTAGAATAATGCAAGGGATGCAACGTTTCTTCGTATGGATAATGTAGGAAGGTCCTGTGTGATTGCAGGGTTATTGATTAATCTAATAGCTTTATTTTGAATTTTGTCCAACTGCCTCAATGCAACCACTCCACTTCCACCCCACAGAGGTGAACAGTAATCCATCTGAGAACGCACATGACTTTTATATATTACGGCCAACTGCTCGTCAGTGAAGAATTCTCGAACTCTGTACAGGAGTCCCAGTTTTTTAGAGGCATTCTTAGCAATGCTTCTAACATAATGTGTTCAGCTCAAGTTAGTAGTTAATGTTACACCGAGAATGTCAATACTAGGAGAAGTGGGAATATTTACATCATTAACCCGGCAAGCGCGATAGGCCTCACGGAAGGCTTCCTATAGGGAACGCGATAGGCCTCACGGAAGCAAGACCATAAAAAAAGCTTTCCAAAAAAAAAAAGGGCCTATCAAAACAAAGGAATTTGTCTCTAGGTGAGATAATTCCCCTCCAGTACTCATCCATGTAAATCTCACCCACCCCCCTCCCCTCCTTCCCCACCTTATTCCCCCCTCCCTCCCCTCCTCAATTATCACCTATTTTCCCTCTTATTATCATCATTTATCGGTTATTTTTCTCTCCCGCGATAATGTAGCACAAGTGGGTTGCAGAAAAGATCGATATGTAACACCCAGACACCAGCCCACACCGCCCCGCTCGTCTCAGTTACCTCACAGACAGCGAGAGAGGAGGGTTGCCTGTAGCTCTCTCTCGCCTGACATTACGACCGGGTGGCCAATATCTTTGTTTTTCACCACCCAAATGCTTTTCCCACTTATTTTAGCACTCTTGAAGGTTCATATATACATCATATATGTAAAATAAAAGCATACCGAAAACAAATAATGGTCTATATTGTAAATATAACGAATTCTGTCAGAATCCAAGGCTAGAAATGCACAAATAACTACCCTAGCCCCTAGGTCTATTTAGCGCTTACCGGGTTAAAAAATATATGGGAGTCAGTGAGATTCTGTTGGTTAGAAAATTGAATGTACTTGGTTTTCTGTGCATTAAAGGAAACTATATTCTCTTGTCCCCATTCATTAATTCTAGAAAGGTCCTGGTTCAGAGAAATTGCAGTGTTTATTTTTGAATTAATAAGATCGGGTTGGGTGAAAGAATTGGTAAATGTGAAGGAACTGTGGAGTGTGGAGTCATCTGCGTAGGAATGCATTGGATTATGAGTGGTAGATATGAGATCATTGATATGAATGAGGAACAGAGTTGGGGCCAAAACTGATCCCTGGGGAACACCAGCATTTATTGAGTGAAATTGAGAATAAAGGCCATCTACCATTACACACATACACCAATTATAAAAGAGCTAACTGGGAAGCATTTACAAATGAGACAGAACAACACTTCACAACTCTAAACAGTACACCCATCACTAACATCAACAATGCTGTACACATACTCAATAAAACTATCCAAAACGCTGACAAGAAACACATTCCAAGAGGTAACAGAAAAAGACACAACCCCAACTTCACACCAGAAATTCAAAACCTCATCAGACAACGCGACACACTGAAACACTCCCCAGCACCCCACACACAAGACATCACACAACAAATTCAAGCACTCAACACCCAAACTAACAACAAAATACAAGAACAACAAAAACTAAATTGGAATAACTTCCTACAAACACTTGATCACAAAACAAACCCCAAAAAACTCTACAAAACACTAAACAGCATCACACTTTCCAACAGCAACACAACACAATCACATGCTGCAATCACAACAACAGACTCTACTCCTTCATGTAAACAACAAGCAAACACTCTCATCAATCACTTCTCACATGTCAGCCACCTAAAACCTCACAAAGACGACCGACGTGTCATCCGACGTAAGAGACAATTCCCCACAGACCCTGACTATACACCCTTCACCAATCACCAGACAAAGCATATCATCAACAATCTCAAGCACTCACCCGCCTGTGGCCTAGACAACATACACCTCAGACACCTGGGACCACAAGGCATACAAACACTCACTAACATATCAAACTACAGCTATTCACACAACACAATACCAGACATTTGGAAGCATGGTATCATCATCACATTCCCCAAACCCAACAAAGACCCCACGCTACCCTCCTCGCACCGCCCCATCACACTCCTTTGCTCCCCCTCCAAAGTCATGGAACGCCTAGTATTACAACTAATTACACCCGACCTACCCCTAGCTCCAACACATGGCTTTAGACCACTGCACTCCACAAACACTCTTCTCACAGACCTTACACAAAGAGCTTTTGACGGCATCAACTCGGCTAGACCACCACACAGATCACTATTAGCCACACTCGACATTAGTAAAGCCTTCGATGCCATCCCCCGCCACAACCTAACAAACAAAATCTACAACACAAACATGCACAACAACACAAAAAGGTGGCTGGCCAACTTCCTAGCAGGCAGATGTGCACACGTATCTTTTGCCGGTCAGTCATCAAAAATCAGAAACTTTCCAAACGGAGTCCCACAAGGATCCGTCCTATCGCCCGCACTCTTCAATCTGTACATGCACGATATAACTACACCCAATACTCCCCAAATAAACTTAGCCTCCTATGCAGATGACATAACACTCACATGCACACACCATGACCCAAGAAGAGCAACAGATCTCCTTCAACCCTATCTCAACACACTACATGGCTGGTGCACTACAAACAGACTTAATCTAGCCCCAGCCAAATCCACCGCAACCCTGCTCACAAGCTGGACAGGTGAACACGAATACATCCCTCAACTCACCATAAACAACACACCCCTAACACATACACACACACCCAAAATCTTAGGAGTAACATATGATACTCATATGACATTCAAACAGCACACCACAAACATTAAAAAGAAACTGACACCCAGACTTAACGCCCTCAGGTCACTTGCTCACACAAAATTTGGACACAACAAAGAAACTACCACCACAGTATATAAACAATACACAAGATCAGTAATGGAATATGCAAGCCCAGCCTGGGCTTCTAACCTAGCTGAAACACATCATAAGACCTTACAGACGATTCAAAACAAAGCCCTGAAGATCATTACAGGCTGCACAGCTACTGCACCCACAGATCATCTACATCAAGAAACCAAAATCCTCAGTCAAAGACCATCTGGACATGAGAGGCACTCAATTCCTGGCAGCAGCCTCCACGAACCAAGACCACCCACTAAACTACATGGCAACACACCCACAGACACCAAGAAATATCAAAACAACACCCAGCACACGGTATCACACACAATTATTGTCCTCTCTCCCTCCCTGCCCACCCCGAACCAACTTCCAGAAGCACATCCATACTCATATCTCTCGCCAATCCATCCACTCACTCACAGACAACACACAGCTGCATGCACGACCTCCCGAAATCCATCCTTCCGAATCCTCCCTCCCTCGCGAGGACAGAGTCCACCTGGCCAGGCTGAGATGCGGACACCATCCAGCTCTCCTGAGCTATCAGAAGAGACTGGATGACTCCGTTGTCGACGCCTGCCCGGGATGTAACACAGCACCCCATACCATTAAACACATCATAGAAGACTGCATTTCACACAACCACTTACGCCAACAACACAACCTTCACTCAATGAGAGCTCTGTGGGAAAGCCCGATCGTGGCCGTGGCCTTCCTCAGGGACTCGGGGCTGTTCGGCCAGGCAGCTTAGGGAACAACAACAACAACCATTACACATATTTTTCTGTTATGAAGATAAGAAGAAATTAGTGGAACTAATGATGCAAGGCCGTAGTGTGACATCTTCGACAATAAGGATTGATGCCAGACTCTATCAAATGCCTTTGATATATCCAGTGCTATTGTATGTGTTTCACCATGTTGGTCTGTAGCTTGGTTGATTTGATGCGTAAGAAGGCAAAGAATGTCTGCAGTTGATCGACATCGTCTAAAACCATATTGCCTATCACTGATTAATTTATTATTCTCCAGATGCTTAATTATGTGATTATTTCATATAATTTCAAAGACTTTGCCAAGAGTGGAAGTTATAGCTATTGGTCTGTAGTTTGATGGATCTGAAGAGGCACCTTTTTTAGGAACTGGATGGATGTTTGCTTCTTTCCAGGGTACTGGGAAGCATAAGGTATGAGTACACAGACGGAAATTTTTTGCCAATACAGGAGCGAGCACCAAGGAGCAATTCTTAAGTACTATTGGAGGAATTTCATCTGGACCAGGACCATTGAAATGTTTAGATAAACTTGAGGTAAATAAAATGCCCGGACCTTATACAATCTCATCTAGTTCTAAAGGAAGCTAAGGATGAGCTCTCCAAACCACTGACATTGCTATTCAATAAATCCTTGCAGTCTGGAACTATGCCTGATCAGTGGAAGCTAGCTAACGTAACACCGATCTTAAAAAAAGGCAGCAAATCCCTGCCCAGTAACTATCATCCAATTAGCTTAACCTCAGTTGTATGTAAAATGCTAGAAACGCTCATAAGAGACAGACTAGTAAATCTATCTATTCTATCTATCTATTGCCCGACGCCGTGATCCCCGAAGGGGTGGCCACGAACGAACCGCCCCCATGCACCTCTGTCCCCAGTCAGTCGACGCCCCTCCTCCCAACCAGCACCGCCTTCGTTCATGTAGTTCCTCACTCCATCCTTCCACCTCATATTCGGTCTACCTCTCCCCCTCTGTCCCTCCACCTCGCTCTCGTACACCCTCTTAGTCATTCTCTCGCTTTCCATACGTTCCATATGGCCGAACCATCTCAAGTTGTTCCTTTTCACACTTTCCAGCACATCTACCTCCACACCACACCTCCTTCTTACTTCCTCATTAGTCTGTCTATCCCTCCATGTAACTCCGCACGCACTCCTTAACCTGTTAAGCGCTAAATAGCCCTAGGAGCTAGGGTAGTTATTTGTGCATTTCTGCAAAAATATTCGATCTCACAGAATTTAAAAAAAAGTATATCAATGTCTTGGAAATAAGCAGCCACATCCGCCAATATATATATATATATCCACCCTAAAAAAATGTGGGTGTGGAGTTACGGTGGCTGCAAGTTGAAAAAAATGGCCTGATAGGCACGACATCTCCGAGCGAGCGAGTGTGTGTGAGTGAGCCAGGCGGGAGGAGAGAGAGAGAGGGTGGAGGCAAGAACGTGCGATTGATGAGAAGCAACGCTCTATATCTCGCCTAAAAAGCACCTTTATGGTTTCACCTGTTCATATTCATGAGTAAGGCAGCCCATGTGAATAATATACACTGATAAATGAAGCGCAGAGAGGCATACGGACGAATAATAGGCGAAATAAGAGTGGTGGATTGAGAAAGGTGGGTGGCGCGGGAGACAAAAGGGTCAGATTACAGTAAGTAGGTGAGATTAGCGTGGGTATATGGACAAATTTAGACCTTATAGACACTTTCTGTTGTCGTTGCTATAATGTAAACTACGATAAAGCTTCTTGGATGGCGCAGTATGTTAGAGTAACCCGATATATCATTACCATTTTTACGCACTATTTGCTTGCAACTCATGGATGAAAGGTTATTTATTTACTTGTAAATTTCTTTACTGTTTGTTCGTAATGATAGAATATGTTAGGTTATGTAAAAGTATTATACATACAAAATACTTCGATATACACAAGTGTATCGAGGGTATATATATATTTTTTTTGTCAAGCATTCGTCTGCCCGAAAATACGTACGCACTAATCGCTGTCAGTGTAGTGTGAGCGGTCATGGTCTAGTGGTTAGAGTGATGGACTGAGTGAGATGTAGGCCTAGAGACGTAGGCCTAGAGACGTGGGTTCGAAACCAGAGAGGTTATGGGGATATTTTTGGAGTGTTTATATCACTTGAAATTTTTTTTTTTTTTACATACTTACGCCCTGCTATTCATAAAGTCGAAAACTTTGATGAATAGCAGAGCGTAAGTATGTTTGTTTGTCTTTATTTATTTGTTTTTTATTTGTTTTTTGTTTGTTTTTTTGGTTTTTATTATTACAAAAGGTTGTTACAAAAGGTTAGTACATAAGTATAATATTACATAGGTATATATATATATAAATAAAACAAAATATTGCCTGGCTAATGAATTAAACTGAAATAATAAATGAAAATATTGCTTGTATACAATAATATACTGTATAATATATATATATATATATATATATATATATATATATATATATATATATATATAATATAATATAATATATATATATACAGTAAATATCAAAACATATGAACTTATCCTACAACTATAATTTGTACATGTTATGATAATATTATCACGTTGGTCAGGTACGGGCAAGTAGGTAGGCAGGCAGGAGTTTTGAGATCACGTTGGTCAGGTACGGGCAGGTAGGTAGAGGTAGGTAGTGAGGTAGGTGGGCGGGGCAGGAGTTTGGCTGAGGCAGGGCGACACAGGTACCACTCCTAGTAGTACTTGAGTGAGTGGTAGTCCCTGAAGCACTCGCCCAAACACAACCCAACGTTGCATTCCTTGCACATTGATGTGACTCTGCTTCTTTTTGGTGGCTTTCTGGTGGAGTGGGCACAGACCTGGCACTGTACTTGCAGCCTCCGGGTGCCAGATAGCTCGGTGTGGATAGGGTAGTGTTTGTCATATCCATCAATGACTCTGTCTGGGAGGTTGACTGCACGGCGACCCCTGTGACCGGAGACTGGTTGGTGTTTTTCGAGGAGTTGGTAGGCGACGTTGTAAATAAACTCCCTGAACTTGATTTTTTTGTTCGGGGCCATGTCTTTTTTTACCAGCCACATGTTGTACGCGTTGAGCATCGTGATGTCAACAAAGTGAAGGAAAAGCTTGTGATACCACTTCACTGTTTTTCGTAGACACTCAACGCCTGCAAGCTGGCAATCAGACTTGTCCACAAGGCGCATGTACTTGGTATAATCCACCACCATATCAGGTTTCTGGATAGACTTCTTGGTACGGTAGTGGAATTTACCAGAGTCCACTTGGGCACCTGTATGGACAGTCGAAAGCAGGTGGACTGGTCGCTTGTCGAGCCACTTTACCGCCAGAACTTTCCCCGACTTCTCAAGCTGTTTGTAGTGCTCTTTCTTCTTTCTTTTTGGTCTTTCCTGTCTGCGGAGCCTTTGTTCCTCTGCCAAGTCGTCATCAGAAGCGGTGTCACTGTGGGAGGGGTTGTCCAGTTCTATGCGATTGCCTTGGAACTTAGGCATGAACTTCCTGTTAGTTCTGACAGTCCCACATGACCCCGTTTTGTTGTCGTGGAGGAACTGGCAGAGTGCAGGACTTGTATACCAATTGTCGGTGTACAACGTGTGCCCCTTGTTCAGGTAGGGCTCCAGCATCTTCTTCACAATGTGCCCTGACATGCCCAATGGGTCGTTGCCACCGACTTTTGGAATGTCTACATCAGTGCCGGTGTATACGATCATGTCGAGCACTATGCCACTTTCACAATCGCACAACACAAAAATCTTGATCCCGAACCTGTGTCTCTTCAAGGGGATGTACTGCTTGAACACCAGGCGTCCTTTGAAAAGCACGAGCGACTCATCAATCACCAGGTTGGCAAAGGGGTAGAAGAATTTCCTGTACCTTTGCAACAACATGGTCAACACATCCCGAACTTTCCATATTCTATCAGCTCTGTTTGGATTATTATTGTCTGCGAAGTGCAAAAATCGCAGAAGCAAGAAAAATCTATCACGAGCCATATACTTCCGGAAAATTGGGGTGTTGATGATTGGGTCGTGCTTCCAATAATGCTCCATTACATGCTTCCTGCAGAGAGGCATGATGAGCAACAACGCAAAGAACACAAGGAGCTCAGGGACAGTCGTATCGACCCATGCACGAATTCTTGCTCTAGGAGATATCATATCAATTCTTTCCCTCACCCAGGTAAAATAGCCATTGGTATGGATAACGAGATGAGATAATACCTCCTGGTCAAAAAATGCACAGAAGAAGTCAGATTCGGTGGACTGGTCATTGCAGGGCCAGTCTGCTGTTGAACCAGCCAGATTACCATTGAACTGGTGCAAATCTGGTTGGAAATGGGACCCTTCAGACCAGGCAAACGTATACGGCCGTGGGGGATCAGGATCAGCCCCTCCGTCAGCCACGTCGTCTGCACCTTCGTCGTCGTCAGACAGGTCTTGGTCATGGCTACGGTGCAGAAGTACATCGTCGTCTTCCGAATCCTCTGCACCTCCCTCATATCGGTCTTCATCCTCCTCAGACTCGCTCCCACTATCACCACCCCAGCCATAGTTCCTGGGATCGAAGGCTTCCCCTTCTGCAGCGTCGTCGTCAGAGGAGTCCGGAGGGAAGAGGAGGGCGTCAAACTTAGATGGCGTTAGACCGGCTGTCACAACTCTACGAGGTCCTCCAACATCAGCAGGGGCATGGGTGGGCGTGGGTGGTGGAGCAGGGGTGTGGGCGTGCGTGGGCGGTGGTGCAGGGGCGGCCGTGGTGGGCAGTGGTGCAGGGGCGGCCGTGGTGGGTGGTGGTGGTGGTGGCGGTGGTGGTGGTGGTGGTGGCGGCAACGCGGGGGTGGTAGAGGCGGGAGGTGTCACCTTACTCCTCTTGAACTGATAAGGGTGACCTTTTCCCTTACCCTTCCTTCCAACTACCACCCCCGATGCTCCTGCATCCCCAGGACGGCCACTTGTACTTCCTGTGGTGGTGGTGGGCGCCGTGGGCGTCGTTGCTACAACAGTAGAGGCAGTAGTTGTTGTGGTAGCAGTTGTCAGAGCAAATGCTGAGGACAATGACCTCTTCACACTCCTCGTGCTTGTTGCTCGTGTCGTGCCTCTCCCACCACGTGTCGTGCTTGTCCCAGTACGTGTAGGTCTTCTTGGCTGCACTGGCTCATCCTCCTCAGAAGTATATACGTAGGAGGGGTCCCTGGCACGTGTTCGTGTCCTGCCACGAGCACTAACACCGCCAGCAACAGGGTTGGGCGAGTCAACAGGGAGCGAGTCACGGGAGCGTGTAGGCTCCATAATGACTGAGAGCGTACTGCGTGTGTAGACAGTGTGGGGTGCGTGCGGCGGCTGGTGGTGGGTGGCATCGAGAGGTACCATGTCGCACTAAATGTGGCGGAATTTGTGACTCGCTAGACAGCGTGGCGCCGTTTTGGTACGCCTTTAAAAATCCTGCTTCCGTGAGGCCTATCGCGTTCGCTATAGAAAGCCTTCCGTGAGGCCTATCGCGCTTGCCGGGTTAAGTAATTCATTTCCACTGCTCTCACTCTTGGTCTGAGTCTCTCAACCAACGTCCATGCTTCGCTTCCGTAAGTCAGTGTCGGGATTACCACACTGTCATGCAAGGACTTCTTCACTTCCATACTGACCACCCTATTTCTTGTTACTGCTTTTAGCGTTCCTACAACCCTCTTCCCCTGTTGTACCCTCTCCCGCACCTCTTCATCCATAGTCCCATCTTTACTCAACACACTGCCCAGATACTTAAAAGAGTTGACGATCTCCATAGCCTGACCGTTCAGCTTCACCTCACACTCTGTGACTTCACCCCTTTCGAAGACCATAACCTTGCTCTTCCCCGTATTTACCTTCAAATTCCGTTTTTCGCACACTGTTCCAAACTCATTTACCAGACCCTGCAACTCCCATTCATTATCACTCATCAGAACTGTATCATCCGCAAACAGCAGTATCGGTAGCTTCCACTCAATTCCCTCCCTTTTCAGCGATACACCAACATCCACTGCTCTTGATAGTATTTCTTTCATAACTCCATCCATATATACAGTAAACAACCATGGGGACATCACACACCCCTGTTTCAAACCAACATTCAGGTCAAAGAACTCGCTCTGCTCACTCTCCACTGCTTTCAGCAACTTGCCCTCTACTCCGTATATTCTAAGTACTTTCCACAAACCTTCTCTATCCACTCTGTCATAGGCCTTCTCCAAGTCCATAAAGGCAACATACACCTTTTGTTTCTTCTCCAGATACTTCTCCACAACACAATTCAGGGTAAAAATCTGATCTACACATCCTCTTCCCTTCCTAAAACCTCCCTGCTCGTCGCCTATCCATTTCTCCGTTATCACTCTCACTCTCTCAATCACTACCCTACTGTATACCTTCCCTACTACGCTTAGAAGACATATTCCTCGGTGGTTACCACACACTCCTCTTTCCCCTTTGCCCTTATATAGGGGGACTATTATGCCAGTCTTCCAGTCATCGGGTGCACTCCCCTTCTCCCATGCTAGTTTGCACATTTTCCATACCCATTCTATCACTATCTCACCACCATACCTCAACATTTCCCCACACACTCCATCTGTTCCTGGTGCTTTCCCCAACTTCACTCTTTTCATGGCTTCCCACACTTCTGACCTCCTGATCCCCACCTCCTCCTCCACTACTTCTCTTCTTCTCCCTCCCATACCATATCCAGCTATGTTTGCTGGCTCTTCATTCCTTTCATTTAGCAACTCACTGAAGTACTCCCTCCATCTTTCAACTCTCTCTTGCTTCTCGGCTAGCATTCTCCCATTCTTATCTTTCACACCCTTACTGTTTCCCTTGCTACCTTCCCTAACTTTCTTGACTTCTTTCCAGAACAGTTTCTTACTCTCCCTCCATTTTACACTCAGATTCCTTCCAAATTCCTCATCTACTCTTCTCTTACTTTCCTTCACTACTCTCTTCACCACCCTCTTACTCTCCACGTACCTCGCTCGTTTCTGTCTCTCGGAATCTTCATTCCCTCTACTACCCAACCACTCTCTATATGCTTTCTTCTTTTCTTCCACAGCTATTCTTACCTCTTCTGTCCACCATGCTGTACCTTTCACTCCCCTCCCTCTTCTCCTCACTCCACACACCTCCTCACATGCTGCACAGATCTCATCCTTAAACACCTTGCTCATCTCCTCCACTTCCTCCATAACTTCCAGGTCGAACCCACCTAGTCGTCTTTCCACTGCTCTCCTGTACTCCTCCCTGACTTCCTCCTCCTGCAACCTCTCCACCCTCCTCACCATTCCACCCTCCTCTCTCCTCACCCACTTCTATTGTATCCTAACCTTAGCTACCACTACATAATGATCAGACAGACCCCCTCCAATACCCCTATACACCCTAGCATCCATCACAGATTTCTTCATTCGTTCATCCACACATACATAATCAATCAATGACTTTCGTTCCACCACTGTCTTATCCTTCATCGTCAACATCCGTTTCCACGTGTACCTGTGGATCATTCTGTGTCGGAAGAAGGTGTTGGCTATCCACAGCCTCCTCCCCACACATACGTCCACAAGTGCACTACCATTCCCATTCACCTCTGATGGTACCCCCCACCCTCCCACCACTCCCTCAACTTTCCTATCACCCACCTTACCATTCATATCCCCAATCAGAAATATTCTTTCGTTCTTGTCAAACTTCTCCAGGCACGCCTCCACATTCATCCAGAACTCCTCTTTCTTTCTTTCAAGTATATCCTCTGTCGGGGCATACATGCATACAATCACCCACGTTTGTATTCCTACTTTCATTCTCACCCACACAATCCTTGAACCCACAGACCCATACTATCTTACACATTCCTTCCATTTGCTACTTACAAACAAACATGCACCTTCTCTCGCTGTTCCCTCACTCACTCCAGCACACACACCCATTCCACATTCCCATTCTCTCACATCTGAACCTTTCCATTTGGTCTCTGTCATTCCACATACATCCAGCCTGGCATTCACTAACACTTCCAGAACCTCTCTCTCTTTTGTGCCATCATTCATGCCACTAACATTCCACGTAGCCATTCTCAGAATGTCCGAAGGAATGTCCTTAGTCGGTCGTGGTTCGTCAACGTTGGTTCCGTCCGCATCCGAGGCTGTTCGTTCGTTTTTTTTTGCTTAGATATTTTTTCCGGGTGGGGGTCGCAAGCCCACCGACCCAACCTCTTTAGTCGCCTCTTACGACACGCAGAAGGCACGTGGGGCATATTCTATTCCCTAACCCCCAGGGGTAAGGGAACGGTACTAGGACCACTAGTAAATCACTTAGAGGAAAATAACATACTTAAAAATACTCGACACAGCTTTCGTAACAAACGGTCCTGCTTAACAAACCTCTCAGACTTCCACGATATCCTCAACCTCTATGATGAGAGTAAAGCTGTAGATATTATATACCTTGATTTTCAAAAGGCCTTTGATAAAGTTCCTCACAAACGTTTACTGCTAAAACTAAAAGCGCATAGACTACAAGACGGTGTGTTGAAATGGATAGAAAATTGGCTTCACGACAGAAAGCAAAGAGTAGTCATAAACGGTAAGGCATCTAAATGGACCAATGTAAGTAGTGGGGTACTCCAGGGAACGGTACTAGGACCAATTATCTTTTTAATTTACATCAACGACATAGATGAGGGTCTCACCTGTACAATCTCAAAGTTTGGCGACGATACAAAAATTGCATATAGAGTACAGTACAGTACTCTCAAAAGAACAAGTTGACGATATGCAACACAATCTAGGTACGTTGTCATTTTGGGCCCAAATTTGGCAAATGAGTTTCAATGCAGATAAATGTAAAGTACTACAGTAAAGCGAAGCATGGACGTTCTGGAAGAGACTCAGACCAAGAGTGAGAGCGGTGGAAATGAGTCACTTGAGAAGTGCGTGCAGTTACATGGAGGGATAGACAGACGAATGAGGAAGCAAGAAGGTGGTGTGGTGTGGAGGTAGACGTGCTGGAAAGTGTGAAAAGGAACAACTTGAGATGGTTCGGCCATGTGGAACGTATGGAAAGCGAGAGAATGACTAAGAGGGTGTACGAGAGCGAGGTGGATGGACAGAGAGGAGAGGTGCACTAAGCATTGTGACGTCTACCAGCGTTGGCAGAATCGCCTCTCGTTAGCCACTAGCGCTCGCCAGGGCAGTGAAATGGGCTACAGTTATCAGAGAATGTTGTTCTTTATTTCCTAGTACTCGCATTGTCACAGACAGTTCAGTGGTGGTCTTTATTTTCATCTTTGACAACGGGAAGTATTTTATATCATTAATAGAATATAAGATGCTTTGTGTAGAGTTAAGGAGAAAGAGAGATATAGGCAGCGAGGTGGTAATATGTGTGTGCGTAGGTATGTGCTGCCTCGCTCGGAGGAGTTTTCCCGCTCGCGCGGGCTTTCCCTCGCCTTTGATTGGCTGGTGGCTCCGGGTGCATCCTAGGGGCCTGCTGCATTGTGACGTCTCGGCCCGTGATTGGCCGACCATCGCGCCCTTGCGAGCTCCTTTGTAACTAACCTGTGTGAGGGGTCCCAAGGAGGTGCCCTCCTCAGGACAGGCTTGGCGTGCATGCTTCTAACATCCCTTTGCATACTATCTCCCGATCACCCCCTTTACCACTGTCTCTCTCTCTGACCTTCTTCTTTTCCATTGCTCCTCACCTTTATTCAATTACTTATCCCCTTGGGTTCTGCATACGGTTTCCATAGCCGGCCATTGTATTGCATGCGCCGTCCTCTGAGATATTTACATGTACTTAGAATAGGTTTGAGGGTTCTTAGTTAGTAGAGGTTAAGAACTCGGTGTGTGTCTCCATTATTGATTTAGTGTTCTGCTCTTTTATTTAACCTCTGAAGTGCGCACGGGGGTAAATGAAAACGTCCCCCTGTGCTGACGTATTTGAGGTTTTTCGTCACTAAAATATTCATTGTACCATTAATAGCATTAATAATTATCCATATGCGCCTATTATGGGTTGATTATAAAGGTATTAACCTGAAACAACAATAAAACGAGTGAAAACAGCGTTTGGATGGTCAAAATCGGAGATATAGCCCGCGAGTTGTATAATGTATGGGTGAGGCAAGCTAGCTTCCCGCCAATTTTCCCCAAGGCCACTGCGACACAGTCGATCGATACTCTCTCTCTCTCTCTTGCACTCGATGGCCATCAGTGATGACAACACCCTGCTTGCAACTCGCTAATGTTAGCACAAAAATATACCTCAGAATAAGGGAATAATAGGGAAAATAGGTGATAACTGAGGAATAGGAGGAAAGTGGGGAAGGAGGGGAGGTAGAGGACTGAGATTTTGCATGGCCCAGGGGCCAAACAAAAATAAAAAAATAAAAAAATAAAAATAAAAAAAATATTTTTTTTTCGATGTAAAAAGTTGATTTTTAGTTTTACTTACTCCAGAGAGTCTTCCCGCAGTCCGCCGGGGGAACTCTTAAGAGTCTTCCCGCAGCTCCCGGGTTAATGATAGACTGGGATAAGGTTACTGTAGTCGTTGTCTCCGATGTGTGTATGGTTTGTTTATACCTACACGACTTTGACCGGTCCTGTGGTAGCCTAGGTTGTCTTTTCGGCTGCGTCTTTTTGAGAGTGCAGCATTGTGTTGTTGACTGAGGGCTTTGGCCTGTTCCAGTTCCACACTTTGCTGCCTCTTTGCTTGTCTTTTGAGGGTCGCCAGGATAGAACCAGATACTTGTGATCTGGATCTATCAAAAGAGCACCCCAGTCAATTAACGTAACTTAAAGGATGCAGTCTTAAGGACATCGCTAGGCTACGAGCCTGTCTTGCTCAACCCCAGTTCCTTACCTAGAGTATCCCAGCTAGACATTGTTAATTGAGTAGACACTTGTTAGTAGTTAATATAAGCTCTTTGATATGTACGCATTATTATTCACAGCATTTATTAGTCTAGGTTGTTGCTGAGCCGCACAACCATAGCAGACTGTTTCGTTGATGAGGAAGTACTTCTTTTAGTGTCGAGCATTACTACCGTTGCGCATTTATAGTATTCTCGTGTCAGTTAACATTATATGTCCTATCTGTTAGTGTATTCAGTCTACACGTGTGGTGTCCTGACTCCTGCCTTTATATAATTTAAGATACGAGCATCTTATGAGCGTCAGACTTTCTTCAGAAGTTTCCAGGTCTATGCTGTAGGACTATACTTCACTTTCTTTCAGATAGGAGTGAAGAGTTTATTGTTGTTTAGAGTAACTGTATTGAAGCATCTTTTTATTGTATTAAATCTTGCAGTGATTTAATTGATCTTTCCAATGCTTCCCTTTTATGCATTTTAACGTAACTTGCATCTTGTTTGTTATCAGGCTATACCAGTGTGGGTTAGCCTGAAGTAGAGTACATTTATGCCCAGTTAAGGATACCCCGTTATCGCAGATTAACTCTGGAGGGTATACGTGTTTTTGTTCGCCGGCATATAAGTTCGAGGGTTTGGATCTAGCGTACCGTTGTTGCATAGTGCCCTATTACTAGTCCAATCATTAAGTGCCCTTGTTTTATGCGTAGCCCCGGTCGTAACAAATGGCGACCTTGCCTAGTATCTTATCTTAGTAGTAGCCAGGATCCATTTATTATTATTGCACTAATAACAAATGGCGACCTTCCCTAGTATCTAAGAAAGAATTGCAATATTGTTGGACATTTGTTTTTTGAGGAATATTTTGGACACATGGATTTTTTTTTTTGGCAATGTAGTATAGCACTTGAGTTGTCTTCGAGCATTTTTTTGGGTGAATAGTGCTACATGAGAGTTTAGGTACCCCCTTTGTTTTATAAACGTTGAGAATTTTCGGTGGACACTATGTCGAACGACGGATCAATGCACAGTGAGGACACAGTACGGGAAGCAGACTCTGAGGTGCAGCAGCTGGGTTTGTTAGAAGGCATTAGAGAAGTAACTAGTGAGGAGGATGCAAGGAAGTTTCTGGAGATGCCTATTACTGTTGACCGGGTGTCGGGGATTGATCGGTATGGTCTCCAGTGTTTGGCCACGGTCATGGGGCATGTGGGCACTAGCAGTATGACGAGAGGTGGCCTGTGTGCTCGGCGGGGTGCGTGGGGCTTCGGGTGGAGCGGTGGAGCCCCCATTCCACTCTCGGGCTCCGGAGCCGGGTACGTTCCCGCAGGCCGATAGTCACTGGCAGCGTGGTTTGTCACTGTGTGGGTCTCTAATTGTTGCATCTCCTCCTCCTCAAGGTTTAACTGCAGAGATGCTCTTCCAGCTTGAGATGGCTAAGATGAAGATTCAGCAGCAGCAGCAGCGGGAAGCTTAGCTCAGGATTCAGTCTGAGGAGAGAAAGGCCATGTACTGTGCAGACATAGAGCTTGAGAAGTCTCGGGTGGAGTCGACAGGGCAGCGTCTCAGTTCTGGGAATCGAGGTCTTGATCAGTCCTTATCGCACCTTCTTAACCCCTAACTATCGGCGCGCAACTTATGTCGTGTGAAAAAAATGTGGACTAAGTGGCGGTTCACAACTTATGTCGTGCGCCATTTTCAGCACGTAATGTTGCTGAGAGAGAGAGCTGAGCGGTGTGAGGAGCCTAGCGACCTTATGACTGCTCCGCACGACCACCGTGGACCAACTGAGGTGACTTCCATCCTTCCCTCCCCTCTCTCACTCGCTACACAGGGAATTATGTAGAGAAAGTACCTAATTACATGGTTTTTGCACTTGTGTTGCACGATCGTTGCAAGAGAACCAGCGGTCATACAAGGATCGTTTGGGTGTCATTGGAAAGCTCTGTTGATGCCCTTTCAGGGATAGATACTTGTTTTACGCTCTGGGTCTTATTTAGACATGAAAATGATCACGTAAACAACCCTATTTAGGGTAAAAAACCACCCCGCTGGGCGCTACGGTCCGCTAGACCGCCAATAAGGTGTTAATTTAGTTCCTGCATTTGACGAGTCGGGTGTCACCAAATTTTTCTTGCGTTTTGAGAAGAAGTGCCGGGAGCACCAATGGCCCGAGGTTAAGTGGGCAGCCCTTGTTTCCTCTAGGTTGGTTGGCAAAGGACTCGAGGCATATGATCCGTTGCCCTTGGAGTCTTGCAACGATCATGAGGTACTGAAGGAAGCTGTTCTGCGGGCGTACGAGTTACAACCAGAGACATATAGGTTGAAGTTCCGGGGTGTTACGAAGGGTCGTGAGTGTACTTTTCTAGAACATGCCCGGGAACTGTCTGATGCATTGAGAAATTGGCTGAGGTCAGAGAAGGTGAAGACGTTCGAGAGAGCTTGAGCAGTTAGTCCTTCTAGAGCAATTTTTCAAGTGCACAGGCGGCGACCTGACTTTGAACCTCAAAGAGAAACAGCCTAAAACTTTACAAAAGGCAGCTGAGTTGGCTGACCTGAGAATGTCACTGATTCGTGGGTGCGGGTCTGCACAACGGACCGATGCAGTTAACAAGGGGCACAACACTCCACCCCCCCCCCCCCCCCCCCCCCCCCCCCCCCCCCCCGAGTCAGTGATGCAACATGTAATAACGAAAGTAAGAGCAATGATACCAATTTTGATCACAAACCTAAAACCTTCCCGTTTAAGAAAGGTCAGGGCCCTTCCCCATCTCAGGGGAAGTCCAAGGGTGAAGTAGAGTGTTTTAAGTGCCATAACAAGGGGCATTCGCACGTTCCTGCCCTAGTAACCAACCTACAGCAGTCGTGTCTTTGGCTAGCAGCATTGGGGTGTCTCTGAGGTCTTCTGCATTTACCCGGGGTGATATGTCAGATGCGGGGGCACAGCCAGTGAAGAAGTGTCCGGAAGCTCGAAACCTGTCCGCGATCCTTTTTGCGACCATAGAGGGCGTGGCTGCATGAGTTGGGCTGGTTGCAAGCATGGGTTGGAGTTGTTGCGTGATACAGGTGCATCCCAGACTCATGAAAAACTTTACAGGCAAACCTATAAACGCGGCACGGGTGGTTGTGGTGCAGGGTATTAATGCTACAAGGTCATACCTGTTGGTTCGAGTGGAGCTGGAGGTTGATGGTGTGACACGAGAGTTGGATGTTGGAATCGTGGAGAAACTGCCAGCAGAGGGCGTCGACCTTCTTCTCGGCAACGACTTTGCGGTACCTGCTTCTGAGGTTCCACCCTTAGTCGGTGCCGAGAGGGCGGCCGACGTGAGTAGGGAGGGGCAGGAGTTGGTCGAGAGGTGTCAATCACAGCAGAGGGCGTGTGTTGTTACCCGATCTTGTGCATCTAAGGTGTCACAGCCTATTTCTCAGTCTCTAGACCAGCGGAGGAACGGTCGGAAGGAGAAAGCTAAATTTGGGAGTTTTGGGAGTTTTGCTCCAGCGGCTCTTCTTAGCGACTTAGTACTTGACCCAGAGGTGAGCTCTGGAGTGGCCCCAGAACCTGTCACCCCTAGTGACATGGTTGGGCGTGATGGCACTCCGCGACAGAGCAGTTCCCAGGTGGAGGAGAGTTGTGGGAACGGGGCTATTGAACACGAGGACGGGGAAACATGTCATGTGAACCTGTTAAAGGAATTTGTGAGGCAACCACCTGAGCAGCCTACTGTCCCTGCATTGGTCTGCAGCAGCCAAGGTGGAGAAGGAGAGGGGGGAAGTGGGGCACAGGTGGAGGAGAGTTGGGATTGTCATGCCTCGGCGGAGCAGTGGGCGGGGGACACGAGTCTGGTGGCTGTGGAAGCGCTAGAGCACCTGCCTGAGCAGCAGTGTGCAGCGCTCCAGCACCAGCTCGGTTCATACCCAACTGGTCGTGCCGAGCACCCAAGCTTCACAACTCATGCGGTCAGCGGGTGCCCAACCCCGAAAGGAGTTGAAATAAGGGAGCTATCCCCTCGCCAAAGGCGGCTTTCTAGGGCCTTTCCTAGCTGATGCTGAGAGGATTGGGTTCTAGTCATGTGGTGATGGGCTGGTCTATCAGAGTGAGAGCTGAGCGATCTCTGCCATACCCATAGCTTACTCTGACTGTTCCTTTTACTTATATATTTTCTAGATCTCAAGTGACGGCGTCTTTTCCGTGGATTGACCTCCCTACTGCCAACTTAGAGGTTGGCAGATTGGGAGCCAAAGCGTCACATTTTTCCTTTGCCCCTTAACTTTCCCTTCATAATTGCTGAGGGGCACAGGGCCTTGGGTAAGGCTTGGGTTTCCCGGGCATTTCTGCACCCTCCTCAGCTCCCTGCCTTGGAGTGGCTTCAGTCACCAGGGCTTTATTAGTGGTAAGCAAGTAGGGTTTTGTGGGGCCGCTCGTTTATGGCCTTGGCCTTGCTTAGGACCTCGGGGCTGTTCGGCCAGACAGCCTGGGGAACAACAACTCATGCGGTGCAAGATGTTCCGCGGGCAGGTCACTTGAGTGTTTGTAGACCGTTAGCCTCGTTGTTTCGGTGGTTCAAGGTGGGCGACGAGGCTTTGACATGGTTGTCAGGTCAGGGTCGACCCATGGCTGCCAAGGTTGCTGGTCAGAAGGAGGACATTGAGCAGATTGGTGAGGTTGGCTGTGGAGTGGATGTGCCCGGTCGTCGCATAGCCTCCCAATGCTGCTCTAGTCGAATGCAACAGCCCTACCATAGACCAACTGTATCTGGCCATGTCGCTGAAGGCGGTGATGATGCGCAGGCAGATGTAGTCGTAAGGAATACGGGGGTGCGCATGTACGGTATCGGCGGGGAAGCCTTTGCAATTATGAACTATGGGAGTGACTGCACAGGTGGTACTGATTGTCCCTCTCATGACCTGGCTGTTCTAGGGACGAAGGTGGAGAAGGAGGGAGGCTATAGTTTAGAAGCTGCGGTCTCGGCTGGGTTGTGGGAGGGCACTAGGCATGTTGTTCTTCGAGATAAGTTGCAACATCTTGTTCCTGAGCGCCAAGAGATGTTTGCTAGGCTGTGGCAGTACATCCGCATGTTTATTGCTTCTCCAGGCCTGATGTACGGGGTAGAATCCGACATGGAGGCTGGAGACAGTGCAAGGCTCAAGTTAGTTCCATACCGTATAAATCCTGCTCAACAGCCTCTCGTGAAAACAGAGCTAGACGACATGTGGAAAAAGGGTCTGAGGGATAAAGGATATCGTGAGTGGTCGTTGCCAGTGAGTTTGCAACCTGAGTTGAGTGGCAGGATCCGTGTGTATGGTGATTGCAAGAGTGTGGAAGCATTATCCCTGACAGACACCTATCCATTACCTAGAGTTGACGACACCGTAGACCGCTTCGGGGCTGCATCGCTTATCACGAAGGTAGAACTAGTGAAAGGTTATTGGCAGGCCCCGTTGCCGGAGAGAGCGAAAAGAAGTGCCAGTCTTGCGATGAACTGGGCAGTTTATCAGTGTCAGGTGTTGTTTTGCTGCCGGAACACAAGTTGGATGTGTGGCATGCTAAGGGCACTGATAATGTTTTGGCTGATTGGTTGTCACGGGAGGGTTTGTTTGCAGGAGAACCATCGCCGTTCAGTCAGTGTGTGAGTTTGAGTGGAGAAAAATCAGGGTTGCCCCTGTAGAGCAGCCGTCAAAAACAACATTAAAATTAAATAAAAAAAAATCACATAAAAACTCTTTCTTTTTGATAGTTAATTGTAAGTTGCCAATGTTATAGCTAAAGTCCTAAGTTGAACCTGTCTTTCACTTAGTAGGCTGGGCTCTGTGAAGCTCGCTCAGGGAGCATAGCAGGCTAAAATTATACTATTATGTTTGGGAGGGGTTATAAGATTTTCTTAATGCAATTTTTTTTTGTTTTATTTAAGATTGAGCTTTGCATTTCATTTCTGGTGGAGTGGCTAGGTGTGGCGGATCTTGTCGGCAGTCTGCCTTGTCAGATATGGTGCTCGCCTAATGTTGAGCGTGTATTCGAGTCCTGATTGAGAGCCCTTGTGTACCCGAGTGCCAGTTCGTAACATTAGCCACTAGCGCTCGCCAGGGACATCGAAATGGGCTACAGTTATCCGAGAATGTTGTTCTTTATTTCCTAGTACTCGCATTGTCACAGACAGTCCAGTGGTGGTCTTTATTTTCGTCTGTGACAACGGGAAGTATTTTATATCATTAATAGAATATAAGATGCTTTGTGTAGAGTTAAGGAGAAAGAGAGATATAGGCAGCGAGGTGGTAATATGTGCGTGCGTAGGTATGTGCTGCCTCGCTCGGAGGAGTTTTCCAGCTCGCGCGGGCTTTCCCTCGCCTTTCATTGGCTGGTGGCTCCGGGCGCGTCCTAGGGGCCTGCTGCCTTGTGACGTCTCGGCCCGTGATTGGCCGACCATCGCACCCTTGCGAGCTCCTGTGTAACTAACCTTCTGTGTGAGGGTCCCGAGGAGCTGCCCTCCTCAGGACAGGCTTGGCGTGCATGCTTCTAACATCCCTTTGCATACTCTCTCCCGATCACCCCCCTTTACCACTGTCTCTCTCTCTCTGACCTTCTTCTTTTCCATTGCTCCTCACCTTTATTCAATTACTTATCCCCTTGGGTTCTGCATACGGTTTCCATAGCCGGCCCATTGTATTGCATGCGCCGTCGTCTGAGATATTTACATGTACTTAGAATAGGTTTGAGGGTTCTTAGTTAGTAGAGGTTAAGAACTCGGTGTGTGTCTCCATTATTGATTTAGTGTTCTGCTCTTTTATTTAATGCTAGATTGGGATAAGGTTACTGTAGTCGTTGTCTCCGATGTGTGTATGGTTTGTTTATACCTACACGACTTTGACCGGTCCTGTGGTAGCCTAGGTTGTCTTTTCGGCTGTGTCTTTTTGCGAGTGCAGCATTGTGTTGACTGAGGGCTTTGGCCTGTTCCAGTTCCACACTTTGCTGCCTCTTTGCTTGTCTTTTGAGGGTCGCCAGGATAGAACCAGATACTTGTGATCTGGATCTATCAAGAGAGCACCCCAGTCAATTAACGTAACTTAAAGGATGCAGTCTTAAGGACATCGCTAGGCTACGAGCCAGTCTTGCTCAACCCCAGTTCCTTACCTAGAGTATCCCAGCTAGACATTATTAATTGAGTAGACACTTGTTAGTACCGGTAGTTAATATAAGCTCTTTGATATGTACGCATTATTATTCACAGCATTTATTAGTCTAGGTTGTTGCTGAGCCGCACAACCATACCAGACTGTTTCGTTGATGAGGAAGTACTTCTTTTAGTGTCGAGCATTACTACCGTTGCGCATTTATAGTATTCTCGTGTCAGTTAACATTATATGTCCTATCTGTTAGTGTATTCAGTCTACACGTGTGGTGTCCTGCCTCCTGCCTTTATATAATTTAAGATACGAGCATCTTATGAGCATCAGACTTTCTTCAGAAGTTTCCAGGTCTATGCTGTAGGACTATACAGTAGTCCCTCGAATTTTGCGTGTTTCAAATTTGCGAAATTTCGATTTTGCGAACGGGACCCATGATTTGACCTTTTTTGCGGAACTTGATATGTGCGATATTACTTGAGTTTTGCGGTTGGCGCCAAATGAGACCAGGCGTTTCCGCACTAGTTTTCGGGGGGGAGGAGTAGCAGGGTCGTGACGTCGGGCCGCTCTGCGGCTCATTGTTTACTATTTATAGATTCTCCCACGCTCCTATACGTTCTCACGCTCTCGCATAATCGACTTCCTTGGGCAAAATTGAAGTGTTACCTGTGCCCTGGGTCCCCTGAACTATAAACCCCTAGGTCCCCTGAACTATAAACCCTGGGTCCCCTGAACTATAAACCCCTGGGTCCCCTGAACTATAAACCACAAGTATTTTCTTTGCAAAATAAAAATAAAGGATACAAACAAACAAAAAATCTTTCGTTTAACACCCTGAATCTGTATTTCTGTGTTTTTTTATTGTAGGATGTCTAATTAAGTGTATGTGTCATAATGTGTGTACAAACAAGGAGGAAAATCACAAAAAAATAGGCCCTCGATGATGAGATGTCGACCATATTCAATTAATCCCATAAGGTTAGTTATTTGAAATTTGCGATTTTGAATTTTGCGGGCCGCAATGTCGACCATATTCTCGCAAAATTCGAGGGAGTACTGTACTTCACTTTCTTTCAGATAGGAGTGAAGAGTTTATTGTTGTTTAGAGTAACTGTATTGAAGCATCTTTTTATTGTATTAAATCTTGCAGTGATTTAATTGATCTTTCCATAGCTTCCCTTTTATGCATTTTAACGTAACTTGCATCTTGTTTGTTATCAGGCTATACCAGTGTGGGTTAGCCTGAAGTAGAGTACATTTATGCCCAGTTAACCTAACAAGTGCGCATGGGGGTAATTGAAAACGTCCCCCTGTGCTGACGTATTTGAGGTGTTTCCGTCACTAAAATATTCATTGTACCATTAATAGCATTAATAACAAAGATGAAAGGAGAGGGAGAAGTGGATTTTGGAAACGTGATCGGTAGAAAGTCTGGAGTAGACGAGGGAGTCAGGGGGAAAGAAGGAGTGGCTATTATTGTGAAGGAGGAGTTGAGAGAGTTTATAAAAGAGTGGAAAGAGGTGTCATCAAGGCTAATGTGGGTGAGAATGCGGTTTAAGGGTGAAAGGTGGGTTTTTGTAAGTGCGTATGGACCAGGAAGTGAAAGAGAGTTAGACGAGGTAGAGGGTTTCTGGGAGGATTTGAGAGATTGTCTGCCAGGGTTTGATGAAAATGAAAATGTTATAGTTTTAGGGGACCTAAATGCTAGGGTAGGAAATGAGCCTGTTGAGGGAGTCATCGGTAGTTTTGGTGTGGATGGTGTAAACGAGAGTGGAGAAAGACTGAAAAATGTATGTGAAGAGTGTAGATTGAGTGTAGGTAATACGTTCTTCAAAAAAAGGCGCAAACACAAGTACACCTGGCATAGACTTGTGAGGGGAGAGACTGTAGAGAGGGCATTGATGGATTATGTGCTGGTGACAAGGGAAAAATTGTGTAGACTGCTGGATGTGAATGTGATGAGAGGTGAGGCGGAGGGTATGTCAGATCATTACCTGGTGGAGGGAAAGCTAAGAGTTAAGAGTTACAGGAGAATAAGAGACAAGCGTGAAGTAAGAGAGGTAATAAAAGTTAGTGAGTTAGAGAAGAGTGAAAAAGAGAGGGAGTACAAGGAAAGACTAAATGAAAAGGGGATGGAAGTGAGAGAGATGGAAGAGAGAGAAGTAGAGATTGAATGGCAACAGTTTAAGGAAGGAGTGAAAGCAAGTGCAGAGGTAGTATGCGGCAAAAGGAAAGTAGGAGGCAGAGGTATCAGGAAGGGAAGCGAGTGGTGGAATGATACGGTGAGAAAGGCAGTTGAAGAGAAGAGAGTGTTTTGAGAGGGTTTTACAGGATGGTAGTGTTGAGGTATGGGAGAGGTACAAGGAAAAAAGGAGAGAGGCAAAACGGAAAATTAGAGAAGCGAAAAAAGATGCAAACGAAAGGTGGGGCCAAAGGCTGAGTGAGAATTTTGAAGAACGAAAGAAGATGTTCTGGAAGGAGGTAAATAAAGTAAGGAAAGGAGGACAAAAGAGGGAAGAGTCAGTGAAAGATGAAAATGGAGAATTACTAGTGGAACCAGTTGAAGTGAGGAAAAGATATGCCGAGTATTTTGAATCTTTGTTAAATACAAGAGATGGAAGAGAAGCAGTGATTGAAGCAGAGGTGGATGGAGATAGGTTACCCAGGCCACCCAGGTGGCAGGGAATGAATGAAAGGATTGAGGAAAATGAGGTGAAAGAAGCAGTGAAACAAATGAGAGCGGGAAAAGCAGAAGGTTTGGATGGTATTGCTGTGGAGTGTATAAAGAAGGGTGGAGATGTGATAATAGATTGGTTGGTGAGACTTTTCAATGTGTGCTTTGCTGTGTCAATGGTACCAATAGACTGGAAGAGTGCATGTATTGTGCCGTTGTACAAGGGGAAGGGAGATCGGCAGGAGTGTTCAAGTTATAGAGGTATTAGTTTATTGTCAGTGGTTGGAAAGCTGTATGGCAGGGTGTTGATAGAGAGGATAATAAAGTGTACGGAAGTTGCAATAGGAGAAGAACAGTGCGGTTTTAGGAGGGGAAAAGGGTGCGTGGATCAGATGTTTGCAGTAAGACAGTTATGCGAGAAGTATTTAGAGAAGCATAAGGAGATATTTTGGGCTTTTATGGACTTGGAAAAAGCGTATGATCGTGTGGACCGTGAAGCAATGTGGAAGGTGTTAAGGATTTATGAAATAGGAGGAAATTTGTTAGAAGCAGTTAAGAGTTTTTATGAAGGGAGCAGAGCATGTGTGAGAGTAGGAAATGGTGAGTTGAGTGAATGGTTTGAGGTAAAGGTAGGTTTGCGACAGGGTTGTGTAATGTCACCATGGCTGTTTAATATGTTTATGGATGGTGTGGTGAGGGAGGTGAAAAGGAGAACTATGGGAAGAGGATTGGGTTTAGTAGGAAAGAATGGTAGAGATTGGGAGTTGAATCAGTTGCTGTTCGCTGATGACACAGCATTGGTGGCGGATTCTGATGAGAAACTGCAGCAGGTAGTCAAAGAGTTTGGTGTGGTTTGTGGAAGGAGGAAACTGAAGGTGAACGTCAATAAAAGTAAAGTAATGGTGTGTAATAGGGGAGAGCATCGGGTGAATCTAGATGTGAGGCTGGATGGGGAAATATTGGAACAAGTAGAGTGTTTTAAATATCTAGGAGGAACAATAAGCAGGAGTGGAGGTATGGAAGTGGAGGTAAAACAGAGAGTGTGTGAAGGAAGGAAGGTTTTCGGAGCAATGGGAAGTATGTGGAAGACGAGAAATCTCGGAGTGAAAGTAAAAAGTGCACTGTATCAAGGAATTGTTGTGCCAACAGTGATGTATGGGGCTGAGACATGGGCTCTGAAGAAAAAGGAGAAAAGAGGGCTGGATGTGATGGAGATGAGCTGCTTGAGGAGTATGTGTGGAGTTACTCGTAGAGACAGATTGAGGAATGAAGAGATACGTAGGAGAGTGGGGCAGCAGGAACATTTGTCAGCCAGAGTGGACAGAAGGGTGCTGAGCTGGTATGGTCATGTTGAACGAATGGGAGATGAAAGGCTTACAAAGAGAATATGTGAGTCAGATACAAGGGGAGATAGAAGGGCAGGAAGACCCCCATTGAGATGGAGAGACTGTGTAAGAAAGGCTTTGGATGATAGAGGAATGACTATAGATCAGGCAGGGGAAGTGGTGGTGGACAAGAGTGAATGGAGAATGCTTGTGAATAGTTGAGTGAACACGTGGTCATTTGGAGTAAGGGGTCGGGCGCAAGTTGGACTAGATAATAGTCCATCAGGCGCCTGGCCCGGGGAGACGATTAATATGAAGGGTGTGCCTGGAAGTGTGGTGGGAGGGCTTGTGGCTTTGGCTCCGCTGCATGTCTGCCTGCCGAGATCGGAACCTCTCCGGGTGGTCAGGGGCCGGGGGAGTGCTGGAGCGACCTTGGTAACCCTGGTCTCTGGGTCTTCTCCTGGGTGACCTGGATGTGTGAGAGTTTGTGTTTTTTATCTGTGTTTATTTTTTGTTTTATGATGTTTTTGTGTTTTCCCTGTTCTTGCTCTGTCTTGAGTCGGCTACCCCCAAAATGGGGATTGGGCCTGAGCATATGGATGGATGGATTAATAGCATTAATAATTATCCATATGCGCCTATTATGGGTTGATTATAAAGGTATTAACCTGAAACAACAATAAAACGAGTGAAAACAGCGTTTGGATGGTCAAAATCGGAGATATAGCCCGCGAGTTGTATAATGTATGGGTGAGGCAAACTGCTTTCCCGCCAATTTCCCCCAAGGCCACTGAGACACAGTCGATCGATACTCTCTCTCTCTCTCTTGCACTCACTTGCCATCAGTGATGACAACACCCTGCTTGCAACTCGCTAATGTTAGCACGAAAATATACCTCAGAATAAGGGAATAATAGGGAAAATAGGTGATAACTGAAGGAGAGGAGGAAAGTGGGGAAGGAGGGGAGGTAGAGGACTGAGATTTTGCATGGCCCAGGGGCCAAAAAAAAAATAAAAAATAAAAATAAAAAAAAATAAAAAAATTTCGATGTCAAAAGTTGATTTTTTATTTTACTTACTCTCAAGAGTCTTCCCGCAGTCCGCCGGGGGAACTCTTAAGAGTCTCCCCGCAGCTCCCGGGTTAAAGATACCCCGTTATCGCAGATTAACTCTGGAGGGTATAGGTGTTTTTGTTCGCCGGATATAAGTTTGAGGGTTTGGATCTAGCATACCATTGTTGCATAGTGCCCAATTACTAGTCCAATCATTAAGTGCCCTTGTTTTATTCGTAGCCCCGGTCGTAACAACATTGTGAGTTTGAACACTGCATAATGGCTTTGGCTTCGACTTGATACACTTATGGTGACCATATCTTACTTTGAAATATATATAAAATATGACAGCAAGAGATAGATTTATGCGATATAAGTAGCGTCAGGCCACCCAAAACAATGGCACTTTCATCGACGCACCGTACAAATTTATTACATTTTTATATAAATCCATAGTTTGCCACAGGATGCATTTCATAACTCAAGGAATGGAACACATGATAGTCTTGAGCTGCTTGTTCATTCCCAACATTCATCTTGAGACAAGGTATTGTAGTTTTATCAATATAGATAATTTTAGACCTTGTCCACACCGACGAATCGGCGAATCTTGTTCTGTCGCGCACACATATTCACTTAACCTCTCCGCTGCGTAGGTGGGGTATTGGCCACCACTCCCTGTGCGGAGGTATTTAGACTGTTTCCTAAACTCAAATCGTCATCGTACCATAAATATCATTAATACTTATCCATATGCGCCTATTTTACGTCGATTATAAAGGTATTAACCTGTTACAACAATAAAACAAGTGGAAACAGCGTTTGGATGGTCAAAATCGGCGATAGAGGCCGGGAGTTACATAACTAATGGTTGAGGCAGCCTGCCAGCCAGCCAGCCGTCACGACGGCTGGAGAGACACTGTTGCGTGGTAGTCTCTCTCTCGCTCTTTCCCACGCTTGGTAACACAGATGACCACGCCCTGCTAGCAACTCGCTAATGTTAGCACGAAAATATACCTTAAGGGAATAACAGGGAGAATAGGTGATAATTGAAGAGGGGGGTGGAAGGAGGGGATGTGGAGGAGTGATATTTGGCATGGCCAAGGGGCAATTAAAAAAAAATATATATATATATACTGGGCTGATGGCTGATTTAAATGTTTTTTTTTTAGGCCTTGGATTATATGAGGAGATCCGCAGCGCACCGGTAAAACTCTTATGAGATCCGCACTTGCCGGGTTAATAACTAGTAAGCAAGGCTGGGGTCAATTATGAATTGAATTGGAATTGATTAAAAAAACCTGTGAATTGGAATTGAAATAATATAAAACTAAAATTAATTGAATTGAATTGGAAATTATATCAATGAATTAATATGAATTGAAGACTTATTGATAAAATAATATTTTATACTG
The DNA here is from genome assembly GCA_037953745.1 of Lithodes maja. Classification (NCBI taxonomy): domain Eukaryota; kingdom Metazoa; phylum Arthropoda; class Malacostraca; order Decapoda; family Lithodidae; genus Lithodes; species Lithodes maja. The sequence continues at coordinate 55,571 of JBAKBP010005783.1, read as the reverse complement.
TAATATGCGGTGGTGGGCTGACCCTTTGTCAGAGTGAGGGTTGGTGTCCTCTACTTCCCATAGCCCCTTCTATCTTTTTCTCCTTCTGCATCTCTAATTTTTTCAAATGGCGTAGGGATGCGGCGACCCCAACGCCCGCCACTTTCTGTTGCAGGTAGCCTCCTCTGTGGTGGAGGGGTGAGAAATTTCCACCACCGCTTTTCTCCGGCTAGACGTAGAAGTCGGCTAAAGGGGATCGGGGGCGGGGAGCCTGGTATCCTTCTCCCCTTAAATAAATCTACCAAAAAAACGAGACAGAGATAGGGGCGAGGGAACGCGTTCGTGGTCCCGGACCCTAAGAATAGGAGCTTTGAATGTGCGTGGATGTAGTACGAATGAGAAGCGAGACGATATTGGAAGGTTATTTGAAAGAAGGATGTATGATGTCCTTGCACTGAATGAAACAAAGATGAAAGGAGAGGGAGAAGTGGATTTTGGAAACGTGATAGGTAGAAAGTCTGGAGTAGACGAGGGAGTCAGGGGGAAAGGAGTGGCTATTATTGTGAAGGAGGAGTTGAGAGAGTTTATAAAAAGAGTGGAAAGAGGTGTCATCAAGGCTAATGTGGGTGAGAATGCGGTTTAAGGGTGAAAGGTGGGTTTTTGTAAGTGTGTATGGACCAGGAAGTGAAAGAGAGTTAGACGAGGTAGAGGGTTTCTGGGAGGATTTGAGAGATTGTCTACAAGGGTTTGATGAAAATGAAAACGTTAATAGTTATAGGGGACCTAAATGCTAGGGTAGGAAATGAGCCTGTTGAGGGAGTCATCGGTAGTTTTGGTGTGGATGGTGTAAACGAGAGTGGAGAAAAACTGAAAAATGTATGTGAAGAGTGTAGATTGAGTGTAGGTAATACGTTCTTCAAAAAAAGGCGTATACACAAGTACACCTGGCATAGACTTGTGAGGGGAGATATTGTAGAGAGGGTATTGATGGATTATGTGCTGGTGACAAGGGAAAGATTGTGTAGACTGCTGGATGTGAATGTGATGAGAGGTGAGGCGGAGGGTATGTCAGATCATTACCTGGTGGAGGGAAAGATAAGAGTTACAGGAGAATAAGAGACAAGCATGAAGTAAGAGAGGTAATAAAAGTTAGTGAGTTAGAGAAGAGTGAAAAAGAGAGGGAGTACAAGGAAAGACTAAATGCAAAGTGGATGGAAGTGAGAGAGATGGAAGAGAGAGAAGTAGAGGTTGAATGGCAACAGTTTAAGGAAGGAGTGAAAGCAAGTGCAGAGGTAGTATGCGGAAAAAGGAAAGTAGGAGGCAGAGGTATCAGGAAGGGAAGCGAGTGGTGGAATGATACGGTGAGAAGGGCAGTTGAGGAGAAGAGACTGTTTTGAGAGGGTTTTACAGGATGGTAGTGTTGAGGTATGGGAGAGGTACAAGGAGAAAAGGAGAGAGGCTAAACGGAAAATTAGAGAAGCGAAAAAAGATGCAAACGAAAGGTGGGGTCAAAGGCTGAGTGAGAATTTTGAAGAATGAAAGAAGATGTTCTGGAAGGAGGTAAATAAAGTAAGGAAAGGAGGACAAAAGAGGGAAGAGTCAGTGAAAGATGAAAATGGAGAATTACTAGTGGAACCAGTTGAAGTGAGGAAAAAATATGCCGAGTATTTTGAATCTTTGTTAAATACAAGAGATGGAAGAGAAGCAGTGATTGAAGCAGAGGTGGATGGAGATAGGTTACCCAGGCCACCCAGGTGGCAGGGAATGAATGAAAGGATTGAGGTAAATTAGGTGAAAGAAGCAGTGAAACAAATGAGAGCGGGAAAAGCAGAAGGTTTGGATGGTATTGCTGTGGAGTGTATAAAGAAGGGTGGAGATGTGATAATAGATTGGTTGGTGAGACTTTTCAATGTGTGCTTTGCTGTGTCAATGGTACCAATAGACTGGAAGAGTGCATGTATTGTGCCATTGTACAAGGGGAAGGGAGATCGGCAGGAGTGTTCAAGTTATAGAGGTATTAGTTTATTGTCAGTGGTTGGAAAGCTGTATGGCAGGGTGTTGATAGAGAGGATCATACAGTGTACGGAAGTTGCAATAGGAGAAGAACAGTGCGGTTTTAGGAGGGGAAGAGGGTGCGTAGATCAGATGTTTGCAGTAAGACAGTTATGCGAGAAGTATTTAGAGAAGCATAAGGAGATATTTTGGGTTTTTATGGACTTGGAAAAAGCGTATGATCGTGTGGACCGTGAAGCAATGTGGAAGGTGTTAAGGATTTATGAAATGGGAGGAAATTTGTTAGAAGCAGTTAAGAGTTTTTATGAAGGGAGCAGAGCATGTGTGAGAGTAGGAAATGGTGAGTTGAGTGAATGGTTTGAGGTAAAGGTAGGTTTGCGACAGGGTTGTGTAATGTCACCATGGCTGTTTAATATGTTTATGGATGGTGTGGTGAGGGAGGTGAAAAGGAGAACTATGGGAACAGGATTGGGTTTAGTAGGAAAGAATGGTAGAGATTGGGAGTTGAATCAGTTGCTGTTCGCTGATGACACAGCATTGGTGGCGGATTCTGATGAGAAACTGCAGTGGGTAGTCAAAGAGTTTGGTGTGGTTTGTGGAAGGAGGAAACTGAAGGTGAACGTCAATAAAAGTAAAGTAATGGTGTGTAATAGGGGAGAGCATAGGGTGAATCTAGATGTGAGGCTGGATGGGGAAATATTGGAACAAGTAGAGTGTTTTAAATATCTAGGAGGAACGATAAGCAGGAGTGGAGGTATGGAAGTGGAGGTAAAACAGAGTGTGTGTGAAGGAAGGAAGGTTTTCGGAGCAATGGGAAGTATGTGGAAGACGAGAAATCTCGGAGTGAAAGTAAAAAGTGCACTGTATCAAGGAATTGTTGTGCCAACAGTGATGTATGGGGCTGAGACATGGGCTCTGAAGAAAAAGGAGAAAAGAGGGCTGGATGTGATGGAGATGAGCTGCTTGAGGAGTATGTGTGGAGTTACTCGTAGAGACAGATTGAGGAATGAAGAGATACGTAGGAGAATGGGGCAGCAGGAACATTTGTCAGCCAGAGTGGACAGAAGGGTGCTGAGCTGGTATGGTCATGTTGAATGAATGGGAGATGAAAGGCTTACAAAGAGAATATGTGAGTCAGGTACAAGGGGAGATAGAAGGGCAAGAAGACCCCCAATGAGATGGAGAGACTGTGTAAGAAAGGCTTTGGATGATAGAGGAATGACTATAGATCAGGCAGGGGAAGTGGTGGTGGACAGGAGTGAATGGAGAATGCTTGTGAATAGTTGAGTGAACTCGTGGTCATTTGGAGTACGGGGTCGGGCGCAAGTTGGACTAGATAATAGTCCATCTGGCGCCTGGCCCGGGGAGACGATTAATATGAAGGGTGCGCCTGGAAGTGTGGTGGGAGGGCTTGTGGCTTTGGCTCCGCTGCATGTCTGCCTGCCGAGATCGGAACCTCTCCGGGTGGTCGGGGGCCGGGGGAGTGCTGGAGCGACCTTGGTGACCCTGGTCTCTGGGTCTTCTCCTGGGTGACCTGGATGTGTGAGAGTTTGTGCTTTTTATCTGTGTTTATTTGTTGTTTTATGTTGTTTTTGTGTTTTCCCTGTTCTTGCTCTGTCTTGAGTCGGCTACCCCCAAATATGGGGATTGGGCCTGAGCACATAGATAGATAGATAGATAGATAGAATATGCGAATTCATTATTGTGCAATCATTAACTTACAATATACTCAAATAAACAGTAAAATCTACATTTTGCTATCACAAAACATGTAGAAAATATATCAAGTGAAGTAACCTATTAAATATATAATAATTTTCATTTACTTGAGAAACTACTGTATTTCCAACATAATTCATGTTTTATAAATAAATATATATATATATATATATATATATATATATATATATATATATATATATATAACCCTTTGGCTGCAGGACCCGTTCATGAATGTTCTGGCAACTTAAAGCAATTTACAGGCCCTTAATGCCTCATAAAGCCTGTGGAGACGAGTGCGAGTGAGCTGGAGCGTGGCAGGCCCCTGTCCGCTCTCCAGCTTGGCGGCTGGTGCACTGAGGAGTGAGAGCCATATCTCGCGAGACCTATGCAGCGCTGCCAAGTACAAAATGCGCGGCATTGCTCATTATTAGCAAATATTTGCCGATGTCTATGGTAGCGCACTGCGCTGTGGATGAACCCTGCGCGCTACGAAGCAAATTCTGGTGTCATTTTGAAGCTATTTTCTTGTAGTTTTCGACTGAATATATTTACTGTAATTTCATTCACACACTTGCTTAATCATTCAGGAATGCCTCAATGAGCCCTAATATAGTGGAAATATGCCCACAGCGTAAGTGTTAAGATTCCTGTCAGTGTGCCAGATGAAATGCTGTGGGTAAAACATACATGTTCAGTACATGTTAGATTAATGGAAGGCCTACTGGTTAGATAGAAAATTGATTTTGAATTTATTTATTTTTAATTGAATGGAATATCGACAACAATGCATACCGGTAGAATTGAATTGAAATTGAAAAGCTTGTGAATTGATTTGAATTGGAATTGAAGTTTTCTTTTTTACAGATGAATTGAATTGAATTGGAATTGAATTGAAATGAAAAAAATTAATTGAACTCTGCCTTGCTAGTAAGACCTATGGAAATGCTTGTATATGATATATTTTACCTTTAAAGTGGAGAGTGTTAATGGGGTATCTGGCTGGCGTGTGTAAATACGCCAAAGAAGAAAGACAAAAAGAATACCACCCAGCTGAAGTTTGCGGTACTCAATTACGAAAGAAAAGTACCAGTACTGTACCTATTTCGGTGTTTTACCCTAACCAAACCCAAAATTCCCTGCATCAGTAGGGCTTTCTCAATAAGGTAACACTAATAACCAGACCCCCACATTGCCTGCATCAGTAGGGCTTCCTCAATAAGGTAACATTAATAACCAGACCCCCACATTGCCTGCATCAGTAGGGCTTTCTCAATAAGGTAACATTAATAACCAGACCCACACATTGCCTGCATCAGTAGGGCTTCCTCAATAAGGTACCACTAATAACCAGACCCCCACATTGCCTGCATCAGTAGGGCTTCCTCAATAAGGTAACACTAATAACCAGACCCCCACATTGCCTGCATCAGTAGGGCTTCCTCAATAAGGTAACATTAATAACCAGACCCCCACATTGCCTGCATCAGTAGGGCTTCCTCAATAAGGTAACATTAATAACCAGACCCCCACATTGCCTGCATCAGTAGGGCTTCCTCAATAAGGTAACATTAATAACCAGATCCCCACATTGCCTGCATCAGAAGGGCTTCCTCAATAAGGTAACACTAATAACCAGACCCCCACATTGCCTGCATCAGTAGGGCTTCCTCAATAAGGTAACACTAATAACCAGACCCCCACATTGCCTGCATCAGTAGGGCTTCCTCAATAAGGCAACACTAAAAGGGATAACAGGTAAAATCGGAAGGTGGATATACAACTTCCTTGTGAACCGAAAACAATCAGTAGCAGCAACCCAAGTAACATCTGAGCCTTCAGACATCAAAAGCTCAGTTCCCCAAGGAACAGTACTAGCGCCCCTTCTTTTCCTCATTCTAATAAGTGACATAGATGCCAACACAAGACACAGTACAGTATCCTCCTTTGCGGATGACACGAAACAGAGTATGATAGTAAAGACACAGGAAGACACGGGCCGGCTGCAAGAGGACATAAATAAAGTGTTCCAGTGGACCAGGGAAAATAACATGCAGTTTAATGAAGACAAATTTCAATTAATACGATACAGAGATGAGGATTTCGTTAAAGAGAACACAAATTACATAACAAAATCCAATCATAAAATAGAACGTAAAGACAATGTGAAAGACCTTGGGGTGATAATGTCTGAAAATATGGGATTCAAAGAACATAACCAGGTCAAAGTTGCAGCTGTGCAACGGCTAACAGGTTGGATTCTACGTACATTTAAAACTCGCGGTGAATTGCCTATGATAACACTTCAAATCCCTGGAGGAGGCTGTGGATAGCCAACACCTTCTTCCGACACAGAATGATCCACAGGTACACGTGGAAACGGGTGTGGACAATGGAGGATGAGACAGTGGTGGAACGAAAGCCATTGATTGATAATGTATGTGTGGATGAATGAATGAAGAAATCTGTGATGGATGCTAGGGTGTATAGGGGTATTGGAAGGGGTCTGTCTGATCATTATGTAGTGGTAGCTAAGGTTAGGATACAAAAGAAGTGGGTGAGGAGAGCTGGAGGGAGGCGAAAGGAGGGTGGAGAGGTTGCAGGAGGAGGAAGTCGGGGAGGAGTACAAAGGAGTACAAAGGAAATCAAGCAACAACAGATCTAGTGACCCTTCTAGGCTGCTTGTCCTCCAAAACACTGAGGATCAAGTGTCCAAACAGTGGTTTAGAGTGGGTAAAGGAACATTGGAAAGGGAACTACTGCCCTGCCACTAACGTGGCAGGACTAGGAAGTTAGTAGGGGACATATGGGTTAGTAACTGAGGGGAGGATAAAGTTATTCATTTACAAACGCAGTCAGTCGCGGGTTTGATGCGAGATATTTGTCTAGGCGGAATTTAAATGAATCAACGGTGCTGCAGTCTATAACGTTTCGGGGAAGCCCATTCCACAAGTTGACAACTCGATTGAAGAAGAAATTCTTAGATTCGTGCGAGTTAAAAGATTTACCAATAATTTTGCAACCGTTTCCCCGTGTGTAATTAGATTGGTCGATAGTGAAGTACTTACTACAGTTCATATTGTCGATGCCTTTGATGATTTTGAACACTTGAATTAAGTCGCCTCTTAATCTGCGCTGGGTTAAAGGAAATAGATTTAATTCTCTAAGACGCTCTTCGTATGGTTTGTTCTTTAGGCTAGGTATCATTTTGGTAACTCTACGTTGAACTCGTTCTAGCTTGTTTATATCTTTTTGGTAATAAGGGCACCAGGATTGAACGCAGTATTCCAGAAGAGGGCGGACTAAGGAATTGTAAAGGGTTAGGATAACTTCTTTGGATTTATGCTCAAATGACCTGCCTATAAAGCCAATTATTTTGTTTGCCTTCTTAACAACTTCTGAACATTGTTGACTCGGTTTTAGGTTACTCGATATTGTTACTCCCAGATCAGTTTCTCTGTTTACATTCTTAAGCTGAGTGCCATTCATCGAATAGTTTGCTTTCTCATTTAGGTATCCGACATGTAGTACTTTACATTTATCCGCATTGAAACTCATTTGCCAAATTTGGGCCCAACATGACAATTTATCTAGATTGTGTTGCATATCGTCAACTTGTTCTTTTGAGAGTACGCTATTTGCAATTTTTGTATCGTCAGCAAATTTTGAGATTGTGCAGGTGAGACCCTCATCTATGTCGTTGATGTAAATTAGAAAGAGAATTGGTCCTAGTACCGATCCCTGGGGTACCCCGCTACTTACATTGGTCCATTTAGATGCCTTACCGTTTATGACTACTCTTTGCTTTCTGTTGTTGAGCCAATTTTCTATCCATTTCAACACACCGTCTTGTATTCCATGCGCTTTTAGTTTTAGCAGTAAACGTTTGTGGGGAACTTTGTCAAAGGCCTTTTGAAAATCAAGGTATATAATATCTACAGCTTTACTCTCATCGTAGAGGTTGAGGATATCGTGGAAGAAGTCTAAGAGGTTTGTTAAACAGGAACGTTTTTTACGAAAGCCGTGTTGAGTATCTTTAAGTATGTTATTTTCCTCTAAGTGATTTACGAGTCTGTCTCGTATGACCGTTTCTAGCATTTTACATACAACTGAGGTTAAGCTAATTGGACGATAGTTACTGGGTAGGGATTTGCTGCCTTTTTTGAATATCGGTGTTACGTTGGCTAGCTTCCACTGATCAGGCATAGTTCCAGACTGCAAGGATTTATTGAATAGTAATGTCAGTGGTTTGGAGAGCTCATTCTTAGCTTCCTTTAGAACTCTAGGCGAGATTGTATCAGGTCCTGGCGTTTTATTTACTTTGAGTTTATCTAAACAATTCAATACTTCTCTCTCTGTAACGGTGATATTGCTTAGAACATCTGAATTATCAATCTGAATCGGCGATGGTGTAGGGATATCACTGAGGTCTTCGGTTGTAAAAACTGATGCAAAGAAGGTATTGAGGGCATTACTCATTTGTACTTCGTCTTTGGTGTATTCTCCTTTTTCATCGACTAACGGTCCAACAGTTGAAGTAACTACTTTTTTCTTTCTGATATAACTATAGAATTCTTTCGGGTTTGTTTTACTTTGATTCGCAATATGTAACTCTAAGGTCTTTTTACTTTGCTTAATTAACTTTTTGGCTTTGCGTCGTAGCTCTACAAATTTCACCCGTTCTTCGTCATTTTGTGAGGATTTTAATCTATCATTAGCAAATTTTTTAGCAAGCAGGCAGTTTGAAATATCTTTATTCCACCATTTGGGCTTATTATTATGGCCTGGACGCCGTATTTTCGATGGTATGCAGTCTTGCACTGCTTTTAGGTAAGTGGTTTCGAATAACTTCCAAGATGTATTTATGTCGTTATTGTTAATTAAAAAGCTCCAGTCAGTTTCTTTAAACATAGCTCTAAGTTTATGGAAGTTTGCTTTCTTGAAATTAGGGACTTTTTCGATGCTACTATTTGGTTCGTTACTAGTAAACTTTAAAGTGAAAGTTATCGTACGATGGTCGCTGTTACTGAATTCATCACCAACATTCAAATTCTCTATCAATTCTTCTTTTGTTGCAAGTACAATGTCAAGAACGTTATTACCACGGGTCGGCGTTCGAACAAATTGATAAAGCGAACTCTCTTGCAAGTTCGTATACAAGTCATGTCCGGAGTGTGAAGTAAGAGTATCGCCCCACTTGGTCACAGGTAAATTAAAGTCGCCAAAAATTACGGTATCTTGTGAGTTACTTACATCTGCAATTTGTTCGTAAATTTCTCGGTCAGTTTGCACTGATTGAGCTGGAGGTCTGTATATTAACGCAAGTATTATTTTTGTACCTTTATTATTCTTTATTAGCACAAAAGATGTGTCGACGTTCACAATTTGAGGTTTTGACACGAGGGTCGGGTTAAGACTTTCTTTGATATAAAATAAAACGCCACCTCCATTTTTATTTATTCGGCTGTTCTCAAACATTACATAACCGGGAAGTGAATACTCTGCTAAAAAGTCTCTATCTTCTGTATTGAGCCAAGATTCTGTTATGCCAATCACATCATAATTTTCTGTAAACACTAGTTCCTCTAAATCTGAAAATTTATTGCGTATGCTACGAGCGTTTGCATAGAAAACCTTTAAAGTTGCGGTTTTAGAACTCGCAGAACGTTCTTTCATCGAATTTTTGGTTCTGGTCGGATCTACATTTACATTCATCGCTGTCCTCGGTCCTCGGTCGTTATCCCTGACGGTTTTGAATTTGGGTCGTGTTGGTGGAGATTTATCCAAATTCGCGGTTCTTGACGGATTAGTATTTAATTCCTTTGTAGGTTGCCGTCCTCGCTGTCTTCGGTCCTCCTTCCTGGTTGTCCTGTGCTGAGTCGATTTCTTCTCCGAAAATCCTTCACCGCATCGTTGAGAAGACGCCCAAAACGTGCTGCTCCCACCTGGTTCAGATGAACTCCATCGTCCGAAAACAAATAGTCATCGTAGTAGAAATTGTCCCAGGTGTCGACGAATCCCACGTTCTCCTTCCTGCAGAGGTTTGCTAGACAACGATTTGTGCTGGTGGCTATGTTGTAAAATCGGCTCTCTACACCGAGCCGGGGGACGATTCCTGAGACGATGATCCTTGATGACTTCTCCTTAAACGACTTGATCAGCTGCTGGTACTTTAAAAGCAAATCTTCCGACCGGGTTCGCTGCACATCGTTGGATCCAACGTGGATGACGTACATTGTATTAGCAGGGGCCAGCTTTGATACTTCGTCAACTGCTGCAACTACGTCATCCACACCACCACCAGGGATACAAAAACGCTTCCTGGTCTTAGGTGCCCTGGCGCAAAACTCTGTGAGCTGACCACGTATCATCGAGTCTCCCACGAGCCGGACTTCTTCTATTTCCTCTTCGTCATCTGAGTCTGCGAGTATCTGGAAACGGTTTTGACACTCGGTAATCGGTATGTGTTTCCTGGTCTTGGGGCAAACGTTGTTCCTCACGACACGGAAGTTGTCTTGAGGGGGAAGAGAGTCACTATTTGTATCTTGAGTATCGGATACATCAGCTGAAGTGGCTACTGTAGGCGTTGAATTGTTGGCAGTTGACGTTGGGGCGTTGGTGGCTGCTGGAGTTGCGGTGACAATTGAAGTTTGTGGTACTCCAACGTTGAGTGTTACAAACTCTTGGAGTGATTCCAGCTTCATGGTGAGGACGTTGATCTTGTTGTAGGCTTCATCTAATTTCACTGTAAAATTCTCTCGTTGCTGGCAGAGCCGGCAGTCTTGAAGATCGATAGTAGCAAACATGGACTCACCAAACCTACCGGCGCAGTTCGCACAAGCGCGAGGCATGGTGACAGTCACTTTCTTCAGATCACTTCACTCACTTAAAAAACAATTCACTCACTTTAAAACACTTCACTCACTTTAAAAACACTTCAATCACTTCAACCGAAAACAAATATGCTGAAATACGCAGAAATAGGTTATCAGGGGTGATAGCCTAACCGAAAACAAAAATGTTGAGATACGCAGAATTAGGCTTCCAGGGGCGATAGCCTAACCAAAAGTTTTTTTTTTTAAATTGAAATACGCAATAATAGGCTACCAGCGTTGAATAGCCTAACCGAAAATAATAAAATTGAAATTCGCAGAAATAGGCTACCAGGTGTGATAACCTAACCTTAAACAAATATATGTATAACAGAATATGTAACTAAATATACAATTCACCAAATAGAGATTATATAAAAATAAAGTGTGACTGCACACAAGGGGTTAATATACTGTGTCAACAGATGGCCCTGGTGTCACTGTAGCCTAGTAAAGCAGTAGCCTACTCTTTTTAGATAAAAAAAAGTGTATCAGTCAAAGGTTATTACAAGATCGTGCAAGCAACAACTAAAATTACAGATATATACTGTATAGCTACAGTAGGATACTAAATACAATATCTACAAGAGTTAATAATAAAACAGATTGGCTGGCTATAGGCTAGGCTAGGTTTGGGTTAGGTCAAAAGCTTGGCAGGTTGGGTTAGGCTAGGTTAGTTTGTACAAATACCACCCTTAGCTTAAAGTAAAATCAGTCTGAGGAGAAAAAGTCAAGAATATATCTAGGGGGAAAAGATAAATGAATGCACTTAAATTTGGTACAAAATTTGCTGGAATTTAATGTATAATCCCCCCAAAAGGTTTGTTTACAAAATGGCGTCGGCGTTAGTCTCTGTAGGCAGGTTAGTTAGTAAACAATATTGTTTATTAGCAAATTAATATGCAAAGCTTTACTTACATACAAGGCAGTTAAATAGATACTTACTACAGTAGGTAATGGGTAAAATTAGGGGCTACGATTTTATATAAAATAGTAATAAGAGAGCGTTTGTTTACAAAGCAAAACAAAACAATAGATATAGATGGCGCTAGTGGCGCCCTGTCCGAGCAGGAGTCTTGTGATAAACACAAAGTTTATCAGTCAATACACAGCGAAATATCGTGCAGTGTTACTTACTAAGCTACAGGATGGTTAAACGTGCTCTTAACCACCTTTCATGCACAAGAATGAAGAGGATGAGTAGTTAATACTCAAATTATGATCGATATCGTGAGAGCGTTGACAGAGCGTCTGCAGCGTCTGGCGGTAGCACGGTAGAGGAGAGGAAGGAGAGAGAAAGAGAGAGATCCAGCCCTTCGTGAATTTCAAACATTATATTTTCCAGGTTCAATTAGTTTTTTAGAGAGAGAGAGAGAGAGAGAGAGAGAGAGAGAGAGAGAGAGAGAGAGAGAGAGAGAGAGAGCCTTTCGTGAATTACAAACCTTATATTTTCCAGGTTGAATTATAGTTTTGTTATCCACATTACAGCCTTTTGACAACGCTTTTAATTTATAGGTCGATTTTATGTTTTCGACCTAGACTTAACCCCTTGAAGCTCTGACGCGTTTTAGCAGTTTATTTTGGCTGTCATTAGACGATTTTGTGCAGATTTGGAAGGAGCTGTGGGTATTATAAGGGACAAGACTATCTCAATCAACCCTCTGACTTCCACATACCGTTCCTAATCTGAATAAAATCGTCTAATAACTATCAGCAAACAGAAAAAAAATGCGTATTGGAACTTGAAAGGGTTAAGAGTGTTGCAAAAAGACAACACCATAACAAGACTCTACTGTATATTAGGCAATTTGGACTATAGAACAATAAAGTCCTGCCCCAACATGCTAACACTGTTGCCAACACAGGTGTGGTGCCAAACAGCGCCCAGGTAAGATTGAGTCCCCTGTGGCACCTATCCGCACCCCACCAGCCTCGGCAGTGCCATACTAAGACAGTGCTAAGATAAAGACTTTATTGCATAGTAATGGCTGTTGGTCCACAAGTCTATCGCCATCCCCCCTATTAGTCGCCTTGCACGACACGCAGTAGGATGCGTGAGGCATATTCTTTTTTTCCTCCACCATTAGATGAAGGCCCCCTTACCCCCTGGGGGTTAACCCTTTCAAGCTCCAATACGCGTTTCTTTTCTGTTTTCTGGCTACTATTAGACGATTTTATTCAGATTAGTAATGGTATACGGAAGTCAGAGGGTTGATTGAGATAGTATTTACCCTTTTAATACCACAGATCCTTATTAAGCCGCATAAAATCGTCTAATCATAGCCAAAATAAACTGTTAAAACGCGTCAGAGCTTCAGGGGTTAAACAAAAATAAAATATATTATAAGTAAATAAACAAATACATAAACATTCTCCTATTGAAGGTGTCAACATGGTGGACGTCTAGCCACTCGTCACAGGCAGCCTGCCTTTTGTATCCTTCACAAACATAATACAACAAAAATAAGATGGACTAATATAGAGATTCTACCCGTAGATGGTTCATTCTATTGACCTTATAATCTCTAACCCGAGGCTGTGTACAGTCGGCCAAATAATTGATGTCTCGGCACCAATTATGTTTTGATCAATAATTGGTATCAGCAATATTTACACATGATTTCTTCTTTTTGAGTGAGATATACAACCATGTTCCTACACTTACCCACCCTATTCAACATCTGACAGACATTGATACAGCACAGAGCGAGCCAAACGTACTGACAGCTGAGACATTACTTATTAGCGCGACTGTACAGTTGGTGTAAGTCGTGTCCCCGCTGTCATTACGTTTTGCTCGCTGTGGGCTGTATTACTGTCTGTCAGATGTTGAATAGGGTGTCTAGAGATAGGAGTATGTTTTTAATCTCACTCAAGTAGACGAAATCATGTGTAAATATTTCTGATACGAATGATTGATCAAAACATAATTGGTGCCGTGACATCACTTATTTGGCGGACGTATTGCTCGCTATGTGCTGTATTAATGTCTGTCAGATGTTGAATAGGGTGTGTAGAGATAGGAACATGTGTCTATATCTCACTCGAAACAATTAATTAAAGCTTAGATAGTGCTGATACCAATTATCGATCGAAATATACTTGGTGCCGCGACATCACTTATTTGATCGACTGTACTCCCGAGTGCTTTTGTATTCCTTTCCCGAACTTCTATAGGCCTGGGTAGCGGTAATAGCAGCGGTGGGAAGAGTGCTAACGAGGCGGAGTATCAAAGGGTTGAGGGAGGATAAAGGGCGCAGAGAGGGATAATAGAGAGGCTCTTGTCAATACACGGCCGCGTCACGCCTCCCCTCCTCCGCGCTGTCAAGTAGTTCCATAATATTCGCTCGTCACGCTTCCCCGCCTCTCAATCCTCCGCGCCAGCAACTAGTTCCATAATATTGGCTGGAATTTGGGATTTTTTGATGGGTTTCTGTGAATGGGGTGGCTTAGGTGTGCAAACTTCGAGTGATGTTGATTGTGGGGGTGTGAATAAAATGAAGATAGATGGAAAATGACGCTGTGGAACTTATAATAAAAGAAAACACGAAGCAAAACATATCGGGTATTTGTGAAAACTCGTCGATGTCATTCATAAACCATGCCCAGCTCTCTAACCCAAGAGTGAACCTTACCTCTTTTGATTTTAGATACACACATTTAATAAAGTGACAGATATGAAGCAGGCCCCGGATTTACTAACAAATAAATATTACGACATGAAGAACAATTACCGCAAGTGGAGGAGACACAGTGGAATGGGGATACGAAATGTCTGTGTCCGATTCGATTGATAGTCTGTTTTTCCCCAGCTAATGGACTAAATTGAATCCCTTAACATCTCATTTCTCGAAACTTAAGGGGAGATCTCCACTTGAGGTATTTTTTTCTTGACCCCTTTCTCCCTCATGTTTAGCCCCATTTCTTTTGATATTATAAAACGTTCGCCCCATTAGTTTAGCGATTTTAAGAACTTTCACCCTATATTAAGACCTTTCGTGCAATTCAGGTGTCTATTTTATCCTGGCGAACGATAGCGAGCCTGTAATTTAAGAGGAACCGGCCTTCGGCCGGGAAATTTTTCTACCGAAAAATGTACAAATTTATCTTGAAAGGGACTCAAGGGGGTGTAATTTAAAGCTTGATGGAGGTCTAGGGAACAAACTAAATACCTCCCCTTAATGGAGGTCTAAGGAGCACACTAAATAAATACAAATAAATACATAAACATTTTCCCTTAAGGGGAGGTATTTAGTTTCTTCCCTACACCTCCATCAAGCTTAAAATTACACCCCCTACACCCCCTTTCAAGATAAATTTGTACATTTTTCGGTAAAAAAATGTCCCGGCCGAAGGCCGGTTTCTCTCAAATTACAGGCTCGCTATCGCTCGCCAGGAAAAAATCGACACCTAAATGGCACGAAAGTTCTTAAAATTGACAGAAATGGGGCGAAAGTTCTTAAAATCGCCAAAGTAAAGGGGGCGAGCGTCTTAAAATCTAAAAAACAATGGGGCTAAACATGAGAGAGAAAGGGGTCCAGAAAAAAAAAACCCAAGTGGAAATCTCCCCTTAACCCATTTTATACTAGCGACGTCTTTTAAACTGTATTCTAGCTCATACATATTTAGACGATTGTGTGCAGTTTAAAAAGGGTTAAGTGAGATAGTAAAAAGGGTTAAGTGAGATAGTAAAAAGGGTTAAGTGAGATAGTAAAAAGGGTTAAGTGAGATAGTAAAAAGGGTTAAGTGAGATAGTAAAAAGGGTTAAGTGAGATAGTAAAAAGGGTTAAGTGAGATAGTAAAAAGGGTTAAGTGAGATAGTAAAAAGGGTTAAGTGAGATAGTAAAAAGGTTTAAGTGAAATAGTAAAAAGGGTTAAGTGAGATAGTATAAAGGGTTAAGTGAAATAGTAAAAGGGTTAAGTGAGATAGTATAAAGGGTTAAGTGAGATAGTAAAAAGGGTTAAGTGAGATAGTAAAAAGGGTTAAGTGAGATAGTAAAAAGGGTTAAGTGAGATAGTAGAAAGGGTTAAGTGAGATAGTAAAAAGGTTTAAGTGAGATAGTAAAAAGGGTTAAGTGAGATAGTAAGAAGGTTTAAGTGAGATAGTAAAAAGGGTTAAGTGAGATAGTATAAAGGGTTAAGTGAAATAGTAAAAGGGTTAAGTGAGATAGTATAAAGGGTTAAGTGAGATAGTAAAAAGGGCTAAGTGAGATAGTAAAAAAGGGTTAAGTGAGATAGTAAAAAGGGTTAAGTGAGATAGTATAAAGGGTTAAGTGAGATAGTAAAAGGGTTAAGTGAGATAGTAAAAAGGGTTAAGTGAGATAGTAAAAAGGGTTAAGTGAGATAGTAAAAAGGTTTAAGTGAGATAGTAAAAAGGGTTAAGTGAGATAGTAAAAAGGGTTAAGTGAGATAGTAAAAAGGGTTAAGTGAGATAGTAAAAAGGGTTAAGTGAGATAGTAAAAAGGGTTAAGTGAGATAGTAAAAAGGGTTAAGTGAGATAGTAAAAAAGGTTAAGTGAGATAGTAAAAAGGGTTAAGTGAGATAGTAAAAAGGGTTAAGTGAGATAGTAAAAAGGGTTAAGTGAGATAGTAAAAAGGGTTAAGTGAGATAGTAAAAAGGGTTAAGTGAGATAGTAAAAAGGGTTAAGTGAGATAGTAAAAAGGGTTAAGTGAGATAGTATAAAGGGTTAAGTGAAATAGTAAAAGGGGTTAAGTGAGATAGTAAAAAGGGTTAAGTGAGATAGTAAAAAGGGTTAAGTGAGATAGTAAAAAGGGTTAAGTGAGACAGTAAAAAGGGTTAAGTGAGATAGTAAAAAGGGTTAAGTGAGATAGTAAAAAGGGTTAAGTGAGATAGTAAAAAAGGGTTAAGTGAGATAGTAAAAAGGGTTAAGTGAGACAGTAAAAAGGGTTAAGTGAGATAGTAAAAAGGGTTAAGTGAGATAGTAAAAAGGGTTAAGTGAGATAGTAAAAAGGGTTAAGTGAGACAGTAAAAAGGGTTAAGTGAGATAGTAAAAAGGGTTAAGTGAGATAGTAAAAAGGGTTAAGTGAGATAGTAAAAAGGGTTAAGTGAGAGAGTAAAAAGGGGTTAAGTGAGATAGTAAAAAGGGTTAAGTGAGATAGTAAAAAGGGTTAAGTGAGATAGTTTAAAGCCTATTAATTGCTGGAGGCCCTTTTTAAACTGAATAAAATCGTCTAATTATCTAATAGAAGCCAGCATACTATCTAAAGACGTCGCCGGTACAGAGGAGGTTAACCCTTTCACGCACATATGACGCAGAGGTTGCCAGATTAGCAATAAGAAATAGAGTTCTCTCACTCATATAATTACCTCGCCAAAATTAGTTTTCTGCCCACAGCTAACTCAAAGACAACTGCAGAGGTTGAAGTAACTAAACTAAAGGTTTCTAAATACCCCTGATGGTAACAAAGGCTTTAAAGCATCCCCAATAGGCTCAACACAGCTAACTCAAAGACAACTGCAGAGGTTGAAGTAACTAAACTAAAGGTTTCTAAATACCCCTGATGGTAACAAAGGCTTTAAAGTATCCCCAATAGGCTCAACACAGCTAACTCAAAGACAACTGCAGAGGTTGAAGTAACTAAACTAAAGGTTTCTAAATACCCCTGATGGTAACAAAGGCTTTAAAGTATCCCTAATAGGCTCAACACAGCTAACTCAAAGACAACTGCAGAGGTTGAAGTAACTAAACTAAAGGTTTCTAAATACCCCTGATGGTAACAAAGGCTTTAAAGTATCCCCAATAGGCTCAACACAGCTAACTCAAAGACAACTGCAGAGGTTGAAGTAACTAAACTAAAGGTTTCTAAATACCCCTGATGGTAACAAAGGCTTTAAAGTATCCCCAATAGGCTCAACACAGCTAACTCAAAGACAACTGCAGAGGTTGAAGTAACTAAACTAAAGGTTTCTAAATACCCCTGATGGTAACAAAGGCTTTAAAGTATCCCCAATAGGCTCAACACAGCTAACTCAAAGACAACTGCAGAGGTTGAAGTAACTAAACTAAAGGTTTCTAAATACCCCTGATGGTAACAAAGGCTTTAAAGTATCCCCAATAGGCTCAACACAGCTAACTCAAAGACAACTGCAGAGGTTGAAGTAACTAAACTAAAGGTTTCTAAATACCCCTGATGGTAACAAAGGCTTTAAAGTATCCCCAATAGGCTCAACACAGCTAACTCAAAGACAACTGCAGAGGTTGAAGTAACTAAACTCAAGGTTTCTAAATACCCCTGATGGTAACAAAGGCTTTAAAGTATTCCCAATAGGCTCAACACAGCTAACTCAAAGACAACTGCAGAGGTTGAAGTAACTAAACTAAAGGTTTCTAAATACCCCTGATGGTAACAAAGGCTTTAAAGTATCCCCAATAGGCTCAACACAGCTAACTCAAAGACAACTGCAGAGGTTGAAGTAACTAAACTCAAGGTTTCTAAATACCCCTGATGGTAACAAAGGCTTTAAAGTATCCCCAATAGGCTCAACACAGCTAACTCAAAGACAACTGCAGAGGTTGAAGTAACTAAACTAAAGGTTTCTAAATACCCCTGATGGTAACAAAGGCTTTAAAGTATCCCCAATAGGCTCAACACAGCTAACTCAAAGACAACTGCAGAGGTTGAAGTAACTAAACTCAAGGTTTCTAAATACCCCTGATGGTAACAAAGTCTTTAAAGTATCCCCAATAGGCTCAACACAGCTAACTCAAAGACAACTGCAGAGGTTGAAGTAACTAAACTAAAGGTTTCTAAATACCCCTGATGGTAACAAAGGCTTTAAAGTATCCCCAATAGGCTCAACACAGCTAACTCAAAGACAACTGCAGAGGTTGAAGTAACTAAACTCAAGGTTTCTAAATACCCCTGATGGTAACAAAGGCTTTAAAGTATCCCCAATAGGCTCAACACAGCTAACTCAAAGACAACTGCAGAGGTTGAAGTAACCAAACTAAAGGTTTCTAAATACCCCTGATGGTAACAAAGGCTTTAAAGTATCCCCAATAGGCTCAACACAGCTAACTCAAAGACAACTGCAGAGGTTGAAGTAACTAAACTCAAGGTTTCTAAATACCCCTGATGGTAACAAAGGCTTTAAAACATCCCCAATAGGCTCAACACAGCTTACTCAAAGACAACTGCAGAGGTTGAAGTAACTAAACTCAAGGTTTCTAAATACCCCTGATGGTAACAAAGGCTTTAAAGTATCCCCAATAGGCTCAACACAGCTTACTCAAAGACAATTGCAGAGGTTGAAGTAACTAAACTTAAGGTTTCTAAATACCCCTGATGGTAACAAAGGCTTTAAAGTATCCCCAATAGGCTCAACACAGCTAACTCAAAGACAACTGCAGAGGTTGAAGTAACTAAACTCAAGGTTTCTAAATACCCCTGATGGTAACAAAGGCTTTAAAGTATCCCCAATAGGCTCAACACAGCTAACTCAAAGACAACTGCAGAGGTTGAAGTAACTAAACTAAAGGTTTCTAAATACCCCTGATGGTAACAAAGGCTTTAAAGTATCCCCAATAGGCTCAACACAGCTAACTCAAAGACAACTGCAGAGGTTGAAGTAACTAAACTAAAGGTTTCTAAATACCCCTGATGGTAACAAAGGCTTTAAAGTATCCCCAATAGGCTCAACACAGCTAACTCAAAGACAACTGCAGAGGTTGAAGTAACTAAACTAAAGGTTTCTAAATACCCCTGATGGTAACAAAGGCTTTAAAGTATCCCCAATAGGCTCAACACAGCTAACTCAAAGACAACTGCAGAGGTTGAAGTAACCAAACTCAAGGTTTCTAAATACCCCTGATGGTAACAAAGGCTTTAAAGTATCCCCAATAGGCTCAACACAGCTAACTCAAAGACAACTGCAGAGGTTGAAGTAACTAAACTAAAGGTTTCTAAATACCCCTGATGGTAACAAAGGCTTTAAAGTATCCCCAATAGGCTCAACACAGCTAACTCAAAGACAACTGCAGAGGTTGAAGTAACTAAACTAAAGGTTTCTAAATACCCCTGATGGTAACAAAGGCTTTAAAGTATCCCCAATAGGCTCAACACATCTAACTCAAAGACAACTGCAGAGGTTGAAGTAACTAAACTAAAGGTTTCTAAATACCCCTGATGGTAACAAAGGCTTTAAAGTATCCCTAATAGGCTCAACACAGCTAACTCAAAGACAACTGCAGAGGTTAAAGTAACTAAACTCAAGGTTTCTAAATACCCCTGATGGTAACAAAGGCTTTAAAGTATCCCCAATAGGCTCAACACAGCTAACTCAAAGACAACTGCAGAGGTTGAAGTAAATAAACTAAAGGTTTCTAAATACCCCTGATGGTAACAAAGGCTTTAAAGTATCCCCAATAGGCTCAACACAGCTAACTCAAAGACAACTGCAGAGGTTGAAGTAACTAAACTAAAGGTTTCTAAATACCCCTGATGGTAACAAAGGCTTTAAAGTATCCCCAATAGGCTCAACACAGCTAACTCAAAGACAACTGCAGAGGTTGAAGTAACTAAACTAAAGGTTTCTAAATACCCCTGATGGTAACAAAGGTTTTAAAGTATCCCCAATAGGCTCAACACAGCTAACTCAAAGACAACTGCAGAGGTTGAAGTAACTAAACTAAAGGTTTCTAAATACCCCTGATGGTAACAAAGGCTTTAAAGTATCCCCAATAGGCTCAACACAGCTAACTCAAAGACAACTGCAGAGGTTGAAGTAACTAAACTAAAGGTTGCTAAATACCCCTGATGGTAACAAAGGCTTTAAAGTATCCCCAATAGGCTCAACACAGCTAACTCAAAGACAACTGCAGAGGTTGAAGTAACTAAACTAAAGGTTTCTAAATACCCCTGATGGTAACAAAGGCTTTAAAGTATCCCCAATAGGCTCAACACAGCTAACTCAAAGACAACTGCAGAGGTTGAAGTAACTAAACTAAAGGTTTCTAAATACCCCTGATGGTAACAAAGGCTTTAAAGTATCCCCAATAGGCTCAACACAGCTAACTTAAAGACAACTGCAGAGGTTGAAGTAACTAAACTAAAGGTTTCTAAATACCCCTGATGGTAACAAAGGCTTTAAAGTATCCCCAATAGGCTCAACACAGCTAACTCAAAGACAACTGCAGAGGTTGAAGTAACTAAACTAAAGGTTTCTAAATACCCCTGATGGTAACAAAGGCTTTAAAGTATCCCCAATAGGCTCAACACAGCTAACTCAAAGACAACTGCAGAGGTTGAAGTAACTAAACTAAAGGTTTCTAAATACCCCTGATGGTAACAAAGGCTTTAAAGTATCCCCAGTAGGCTCAAAATCGCGTCATATGTCGAAGGGTTAATTATTACCACCTACGAACAAATAGCACTACGAGAAAAACGTATTTAAGGGGAGATTTCCACTTGAGGGATTTTTTTCTGGACCCCTTTCTCCCTCGTGTTTAGTCCCATTGCTTTTGAGATTTTGAGACTTTCGCCCCATTAGTTTGGCGGTTTTAAGATCTTTCGACCCATTTATGTTAATTTTAAGGCCTGTCGTGCCACTTAGGAGTCGATTTTTTCCTGGCGAGCGATAGCGAGCCTGTAGTTGAAGAGGAACCGACCTTCGGCTGGGACACTTTTCTACCGAAATTTTACAAATTTATCTTGAAAGGGACTCAAGGGGGTGAAATTTTAAGCTTGATGGAGGTCTAGGGAACATACTAAAAACCTCCCCTTAACCCCTTGATAATTATGACGCGTATTGACAGTATTTTTTTTTTTTTTTTTTTTTTTTTTCTATGTGATTGAGGGAGGCAAAAGGCATAACTGCCTATAGCGAGTGCCTCCCCCATAGTTGAAAGAGTGACAGGGCCAAAATCAAGGGACGTTCGAGCCAAAATGCCTGGACACACAGAGTTTGAAGCAATTTAAGTCATAGGAAGAGGGAAAGACTGATTCTGGGAGAGAGTTCCAGAGCTCAGATGTTGAGTAGAAGAAAGTTTGAGAGTAACGTTTCACTCTTGGGTTGGAGAGTTGCACAGAGTAGGGGTGGGATTGAGTTGCAAGACGGGTACCACGTGCCCTACGTAAAGGAGGTGGTATGCACTGGGATAGCTCTGAGGAACACTGATTATTATAGTAGCGATAGAATAGCGAGAGAGATGCAACATTGCGGCGGAGAGAGAGAGATTGCAGAGAGTTGGTGAGTGGACGGGAGTTAATGATACGAAAGGCCTTCCTTTCAACTTTGTCTAGGAGAGCGGTGTGAGAGGAACCTCCCCACACATGTGAACAATACTCAATACAAGGGCGCACTATGCCCCTGTACAGAGCAAGAAGCTGTGCAGGGGAAAAGAACCCCCTAAGGCGGTTGAGCACACCCAGCTTCTGGGAGGCTGCCTTAGGAAGACTGGTAATATGGTCCTTCCAAATGAGAGCAGAAGAAAAAGAGACACCAAGAATATTGAGAGAAGATGAAGGGTTGATTTTTGTATTGTTGAAGAATAAGGGATAGTCCGCTGGGAGATCCTGACGGGTAGATAGATGGAGAAATTGGGTTTTGGAAGCATTAAAGTTAACAAGGTTTTCTCTGCCCCAATTGGAAATAGTATTTAGATCAGAATTTAAGAGTTCTATGGCTTCATTACGTTTGTCGTTGAGGGATTGCTGGCTGGGGCGTTCTGAAAAACTAATGGAGTAGTGTAAGGTTGAGTCGTCTGCGTATGAATGGATGGGAATTAAGGTACAGTTAAGGAGATCATTTATAAAAATTAGAAAGAGAATAGGAGATAGGACAGAGCCCTGAGGAACACCGGAGTTTATAGGGTGAGGAAGTGAACAATGGCCGTCCACAACCGCAGCTATGGAACGGCCGGAAAGGAAATTAGAGACAAAGGCACAGATGGAGGGATAGAAACCGAAGGAGGGTAGTTTAGAAATTAAAGATTTATGCCAGACTCTATCGAAGGCTTTCGATATGTCTAGTGCAATAGAAAAAGTCTCACCGAAGTCCCGAAAGGAGGATGACCAAGAGTTAGTAAGATATGAAAGAAGATCACCAGTAGAGCGACCCTTAAGGAAGCCATACTGGCGATCTGAGAGCAGATTATGAGAAGAGAAATGCTTAAGAAATTTGGAAGCAAGAATAGTTTCAAAAACTTTAGAAAGACAAGAGATAAGAGCAATTGGACGATAGTTGGAGGGTTGAGAGCGGTCACCCTTCTTTGGGACAGGTTGAATGTGAGCAAACTTCCAGCATGAAGGGAAGACGTTAGAGGATAGACAGAGACGAAAGAGTTTGCCTAGGCAGGGAGTCAGCACGGAAGCACAGTTTTTGAGAACAACAGGAGGAACACCGTCCGGACCGTACGCCTTATTAGTGTTAAGCCCAGAGAGGGTAGAAAGTACATCTTTAGAAGAGATTAGGATATTAGGCATAAGTAAGAGAGAGGAGGGCGGAGAGGGAGGAATAGCACCGGAATCATCCAAGGTGGAGTTTCTAGCAAAAGTTTGAGCGAAGAGTTTAGCTTTGTCAGAGGAAGAAGTGATGGTTGTGCCATCACTTAGATCATTACTGATCATCACTGGCTATCATTAGACGATCTTATTCAGATTAGGAAGGATGTATGGAAGTCAGGGGGTTAATTGAGATAGTCTTTACCCTTTGAATTCCCACAGGGAGCAAGTGGCTAGGAATCCTCCTCCCCTTATATAATTCTCCTACTCGATGAGACAGAAACGGGCGAGAAGACGCAAAAGTGGTCCCGGACTCTGAGAATAGGCACTTTAAATTTTGTTTCTGTTTGGGCTCTGTCTCGTGTCGGCCACCCCCAGCTATGGGGTATGTGCCTGAGTATATACATACATACATACAACATTATAAGGGGATCTGATACGATATAATCTCTCTCTCTCTCTCTCTCTCTCTCTCTCTCTCTCTCTCTCTCTCTCTCTCTCTCTCTCCATTACCAAAGTACTCCACCAATCAATCACAAACGTACCGTACTGCACCGTCAGGGGGTATGGTACATATTGAGTACATTGCAGCGGTTTGTAGTACATCGTTATCTTGTCCCGTGCAGTGATATTAAAGAGAGTTGAGGCATGAGTGGTTTTCCTGTTATCACCTTCACAATCATCATCATCAGAAATTATGAAGACAATTTCATAAGATATTTTGCGAACACACACACACAGAGAGAGAGAGAGAGAGAGAGAGAGAGAGAGAGAGAGAGAGAGAGAGAGAGAGAGAGAGAGAGAGAGAGAGAGAGAGTACTTCTCCCAGCCAGCCCCTGGAATAATTAACTAAACTCTTGGGAAAACGCGAAAAAAAATGTGTTTATTATTTCTGGTTTAATTTTTTAGAGGGTGCATCTTGTTCGTGTGTGTGTGTGTGTGTGTGTGTGTGTGTGTGTGTGTGTGTGTGTGTGTGTGTGTGTGTGTGTATCATTGAAGATTTTGATCGTCTTTGAAGCGCTTGAGTCATTGATGTTTAGCTTGTCCCCTTGACTTAATAATAATAATAATAATACAAAAATACGCCTTCCCAAACCCTCTCTCATTCTCTCTCTCTCTCTCTCTCTCTCTCTCTCTCTCTCTCTCTCTCTCTCTCCCCCCGACAAATCATGAAAGATGGGGTGGTAATGACAACACACCTACACATCCTGAACTGTAATGACCCGAGAAAAAGGCTAATGGAGGAGGAATTAAAGAGAGAGAGAGAGAGAGAGAGAGAGAGAGAGAGAGAGAGAGAGAGAGAGAGAGAGAGAGAGAGAGAGAAGTTCCTCAATTATATTACGGTTGATTCCAATGAAATTCTCTCTCTCTCTCTCTCTCTCTCTCTCTCTCTCTCTCTCTCTCTCTCTATTTATCTATACAATAATATTAGGAAAAGGTAATAAATAGGCAATAAAGTTAAGAATAGGTAATAAATAGATAATAAAGGTTATAAATAGATACTTAATAGGTAATAAATAGATAATAAAGGTTATAAATAGATACTTAATAGGTAATAAATAGATAATAAAGGTTATAAATAGATACTTAATAGGTAATCAAGTTAGGAATAGGTAATAAATGTTATAAATAGATACTTAATAGGTAATCAAGTTAGGAATAGGGTAATAAATAGGCAATAAAGTTAAGAATAGTTAATAAAGTTAGGAACAGGTAATAAATAGGTAATAAAGTTAAGAAAAGGTAATAAATAGGTAATCAAGTTAGGAACAGGTAATACATAGGTAATAATGTTAAGAATAGGTAATAAATAGGCAATAAAGTCTAACAGGTAATACATAGGTAATAATGTTAAGAATAGGTAATAAATAGGCAATAAAGTTAGGAACAGGTAATAAATAGGTAATAAAGTTAAGAATAGGTAATAAATAGGTAATAAAGTTAAGAATAGGTAATAAATAGGTAAACAAGTGAGGAACAGATAATAAATAGGTAATAAAGTTAAGAATAGGTAATAAATAGGCAATAAAGTTAGGAATAGGTAATAAAGACAATAACGTTAGGAATAGGTAATAAATAGGTAATATAGAGGTAATAAACTTGATAAATAGGTAACAAAGGTTATAAATAGGTAATAAATAGGAAATATAGAGGTAATAAACTTTATAAATAGGTAATAAAGGTTATAAATTGGTAATGAATAGGTATAACACCAGTATTTCTCTTAACAGCTTAACCAAGATGGATGTCAGACTAAATGGGTGATAATCTTCGGAGCAGTCATGATCCCCTGTCTTAAGGGGAGATTTGCACTTGAGGGATTTTTTTCTGGACCCCTTTCTCCCTCATGTTTAGCCCCATTGCTTTTGAGAGTTTCAGACCTTCGCCCTAGTAGTTTGGATATTTTAAGACATTTTGCCCCATTTCTGTCAATTTTAAGACCTTTCGTGCCGTTAAGGAGTCGATTTTTTCCTGGCGAGCGATAGCGAGCCTGTAATTTAAGAGCAACCGGCCTCCGGCCGGGACATTTTTCTACCGAAAAATGTACAAATTTATCTTAAAAGGGGGTCGAGGGGGTGTCATTTTAAGCTTGATGAAAAAGTAGGGAACAAACTAAATACCTCCCCTTAAAGGAGGGGATGGGCGTATTTATTTGCGCCTTTATGTATTCTGACATACGGAGCCCTGTATGTTAATTTAAGAGTTAGAACTAGAGTTGAAGGAGTCGCACTACCCAAACGGTGAAGCAGTGGGGAAACTACCTCGCCCGCATACCTGCAAACTAGCCTTCACACCTGCGTGCGTCATAGGGGACCCTGCAAACTACTTGATGACCGACGCTATGACGTATGTTCGACGCCAGGAGCTGTGATTGGACCAGGCACCTGCTATGCAACTCGAGGAGCTGTGAGTGGACCAGGCACCTGTTATGCGACTCGAGGAGCTATGATTGGAGCCGGCACCACCCCCACCTCCTGATTCGTTCCTACACCATCATTGTTTGGTATATAAGACCCGAGTTGTGGGCATTCAAATCAGTCTCATTTGGAGTTGGGGAAGGTGAACTTGCAGCTGGAGGAAGACGGGGTGAAGTATTATAATGGGATTGTGACTGTCGGTCAGATTATATAAGTGTGTGTTAAGTGTGTTCGGTGTAAACACTTACGTTATGTTGGTTAGTGAGATATGTGATTGGGAATTAACGTGAACGCTACTATTATGTGTTTAACTATTTGATTGCGAATTAACGTTAACGCTACTATTATGTACTTAACTATTTGATTGGGAATTAACGTTAACGCTACTATTATGTGTTTAACTATTTGATTGCGAATTAACGTTAACGCTACTATTATGTACTTAACTATTTGATTGGGAATTAACGTGAACGCTACTATTATGTGTTTAACTATTTGATTGCGAATTAACGTTAACGCTATTATTATGTACTTAACTATTTTAGTTGACTAACTTGTGGACTAAAGCAACTCTTTAAGTAATTGGGTTATGATGAAAGTAATACTATTGTTTTATATTAATACTTACGAGTTCTTTCATTTTCTTTTAATTAAGCTTACATTGCTTAACGGTGCTTAGTACGGTGATGCTATTGTCTCATATTAGTAATATCGCCTTAGACTAACATGGCTGTGTTAATATTACTTCTAGTGATTTCCTAAGCTGAAGAAAATTATTTTGCTTCAAAATATTATATTTTGCTTTCATTTATTATGTTCATATTTGAGTGAGACCTGAATCGAATCTATGAAGCGATCCTGTAACTTTATTTACTCATAATCAAACTTCAATGTTACGTGGTTAAGAAATACATTTAACTAATTATTAAATATATATTTAACTTTTTATGTGACTTTGATATTAATCCTGATGATAATAATAATAATACTATTAACGTAAGACAAGAACCAAGAATAATTACATTAAATATAAATAAAAGGACATAGAAGAAAACTATATTCATTTCAAAAAGGGTAAGAGACAGAAATATTCTTACTTTAATATTTATCTTTCAAGACTTTTTATAGAATTAATAGTCCTTCTTTAGATATAACTTATTCGGTTCATAACCATAGCCTACTAAGCTTCGGTTAAATAATAATTCTTTATAAATACTACATGACTTTAATTAGTTTCAGTATTTTTCATAATTAAAGAGTATCAGTCAATAAAGGATACTAAGTCCTAAGATCCAAAAGGAAAGGAAGCAACAACAGGAAATAATTGTATTAGATATTACTTTTGTTTTGCCTTCAGCTGACTGATACCTTAATATATATCTCTGTGCTATCTAGATTCATCAAGTTAACCACTTGAGGATCAAGATACGTAACAGTATCTTTGTATCATTTTCCTCCCTAGACCTCCATCAAACTTGAAAGATTTTTTTTTTTTAAATAAAAATAAAAAATAAAAAATAAAATAAAATAGAAGGTCCCACCCCTTTCCCATTCTTAAGTGGGCCATTTTCGATTTACAGAAGAGTGACCATTACTTGCATTACTGCATGTCCACAAACATACCCGCCCAAGACCCTCCTTCAAGATAAATTTGTACATTTTTCGATAGAAAAATGTGCCGGCCGAAGGCCGCTTCCTCTTATATTACAGGCTCGCTATCGCTCGCCAGGAAATAATCTACACCTAAATGACCCGAAAAGTCTTAATATTGACAAAGAAATGGGTCGGAAGGTCTTAAAATCGCCAAACTAATGGGCCGAACGTCTTAAAATCTGAAAACTAATGGGGCTCAACATGAGGAAGAAGGGTGACCAGAAACACGACCCCTCTCCCCTTAAAGCTCACTGACACCGACTATCTGACTTGGCCAATTACCCTATATAAACCTGGCCAATTACCCTATATAAACCTGCCAATTACCCTATATAAACCTGGCCAATTACCTTATATAAACCTGGCCAATTACCCTATATAAACCTGCCAATTACCCTATATAAACCTGGCCAATTACCTTATATAAACCTGCCAATTACCCTATATAAACCTGACCAATTACCTTATATAAACCTGGCCAATTACCTTATATAAACCTGGCCAATTACCCTATATAAACCTGCCAATTACCCTATATAAACCTGGCCAATTACCTTATATAAACCTGCCAATTACCCTATATAAACCTGGCCAATTACCCTATATAAACCTGACCAATTACCCTATATAAACCTGACCAATTACCCTATATAAACCTGACCAATTACCCTATATAAACCTGGCCAATTACCTTATATAAACCTGGCCAATTACCTTATATAAACCTGGCCAATTACCTTATATAAACCTGGCCAATTACCTTATATAAACCTGGCCAATTACCTTATATAAACCTGGCCAATTACCTTATATAAACCTGGCCAATTACCTTATATAAACCTGGCCAATTCCCCTATATAAACCTGTCCAATTACCCTATATAAACCTGGCCAATTACCTTATATAAACCTGGCCAATTACCCTATATAAACCTGACCAATTACCCTATATAAACCTGGCCAATTACCCTATATAAACCTGGCCAATTACCCTATATAAACCTACCCAATTACCTTATATAAACCTGCCCAATTACCCTATATAAACCTGGCCAATTACCTTATATAAACCTGGCCAATTACCCTATATAAACCTGGCCAATTACCCTATATAAACCTGCCCAATTACCCTATATAAACCTGACCAATTACCCTATATAAACCTGCCCAATTACCCTATATAAACCTGACCAATTACCCTATATAAACATACCCAATTACCCTATATAAACCTGGCCAATTACCCTATATAAACCTACCCAATTACCCTATATAAACCTGGCCAATTACCCTATATAAACCTGGCCAATTACCCTATATAAACCTGACCAATTACCCTATATAAACCTGGCCAATTACCTTATATAAACCTGGCCAATTACCCTATATAAACCTGACCAATTACCCTATATAAACCTGGCCAATTACCCTATATAAACCTGGCCAATTACCCTATATAAACCTGGCCAATTACCCTATATAAACCTGGCCAATTACCCTATATAAACCTACCCAATTACCTTATATAAACCTACCCAATTACCCTATATAAACCTGACCAATTACCCTATATAAACCTGACCAATTACCTTATATAAACCTGACCAATTACCTTATATAAACCTGACCAATTACCATATATAAACCTGGCCAATTACCTTATATAAACCTGGCCAATTACCTTATATAAACCTGACCAATTACCCTATATAAACCTATTGGTTTATTCAGGTTCAGGAGTAATTTATAGCGAGGCCTTCCTTTGTGGATGGGCCGGTTTTCTGGACCACTTTCTCCCTTATGTTTAGCCCCATTAGTTTTCAGATGTTAAGATGTTTGCCCCATTAGTTAGAAGATTTAAAGACCTTTCGCCCCATTTCTTCGTCAATATTTAGACCTTTCGTGTTATTTAGGTGTCGAACGATAGTCAGCCTGTAATGTTGGAAGAATCGGCCTTCGGCCGGGAAATTTTTCAACCGAAAAATGTACAAATTAATCTAGAAGGGGGATCTAATGGACGTTTTTTTTTAAATTTGATGGAGGTCTAGGGAGGAAACTAGAAAAATAATGAATACATGCAAAAAAACGCCCCAAAAGTGAACCAGGTGAAAGAGGTTTTTAGTTTGTTTCCTAGACTTCCATCAAGCTTAAAATTACACCCTCATGACCCCCTTTCAAGATAAATTTGTACATTTTTCGGTAGAAAAATGTCCCGGCCGAAGGCCGGTTCCTCTTAAATTACAGGCTCGCTATCGCTCGCCAGGAAAAAATCGACACCTAAATTGGACGAAAGGTCTTAAAAGTGAAATAAATGGGGTGAAAGTTCTTAAAATCGACAAACTAATGGGGCGAACGTCTTAAAATCTCAAAAGCAATGGGGCTAAACATGAGGGAGAAAGGGGTAAAGAAAAAAAAAATCCCTCAAGTGGAAATCTCCCCCATGCCCCCCATTAATTACCCCTTCCAGTACTCTTCTAATCATTTCGTTATCAGAGGGTACGGTTGGCGGGTATAAATATGCACAGGCTAAGATTAATATGTGCAGTATTGGAGAATGCATAATATTGATATCGTAGGCTTCTGCAATCATGCACCTTTAAGAGGACATATCCGCTCGAGGGATTTTTTTTTTCTGGACTCCTCTCTCCCTCATGTTTAGTCCCATTGTTTTCCTAATGTTATGCCGTTCGCCCCATTATTTTGACGATTTTAAGAACTTTCAACCCATTTCTGTCAATTTTAAGACCTTTCGTACCATTTAGATGTCGATTTTATCCTGGCGAGCGATAGCGAGCCTGTAATTTAAGAGGAACCGGCTTTCAGCCGGGACATTTTTCTACCGAAAAATGTACATATTTATCTTGAAAGGGGCTCAAGGGGGTGTAATCTTAAGCTTGAAGGATATCTAGGGACCAAACTAAAAACCTCCCCTTAACTGTCTTGGCAGCATAATGCTTAGTGTGCGGAATTTCGGTGTGAGTATCCTAGGTTCAAGTCCTTGGAGTACCACATGTATTCATCACTTTCATTGATTTCATTAGTTAGGTTTATTTGTAAATTAATTGGTGAGTTGGTGAAAACGTATACGAATACTAAGTAATATTAGCAACATTGTTTTGTTTTCCGTTTTTTTCCTCCTGTTCGGGCTCTGTCTCGAGTCGTCCATCCCCAGCTATGGGATATATGAGCCTGAGTACATACATACATGCATACATAATATCTAGTTGACATAACAACAATTTATATGACAACATCGATAGATTCCCAATGATGATAATTGTGTTGACAATATTACCAGCAAAGTCCTTAAAAAGTCGAGAGCCAAAATGCAGACGATGTTATTCAGGTTACGAAGGTTGTAGGGAAGTCAGAGGGTTAAAGGGGATGACCTGCTTTTTGTTATTTCTGTCCTTTTCTCTCTTGCTCTGGCTTGTATCCATTCGGCCCCATTCAGCCAACTATTTTAAGACGTTTATCCCCATCTAGGTGTCGATTTCTTCCTGGCGAGCGATAGCAAGCCAGCATTATATGAAGAAATCCGGCTTCGCCGGAGACATTTTTCTATCGAAAAATGTACAAATTTAGCCTGCTGTCAAACAAAAATAAAAAATGTGCTGGCTCGCTACCGCTCACCACTAAAAAATTGACACCTGGATGGGGATAAACGTCTTAAAACAGTAGGCTGAATGGGGCCAAATGGATACAAGCCAGAGAAAGAGAGAAAAGGACAGAAATAACAAAAAGCAGGTCATCCTCCCTTAACCACTTCTGTACCGGTGACGTCGTTTTTATTTGAGACCAGCTACATACAGACGATTTTATGAAACTTAGGAAGGGCGTATATGGTAGCTAGAAGAATGAATGGAGATAGTCTATAGCCTTTTAATGGAGATAGTCTATAGCCTTTTAATGGAGATAGTCTATAGCCTTTTAATGGAGATAGTCTATAGCCTTTTAATGGAGATAGTCTATAGCCTTTTAATGGAGATAGTCTATAGCCTTTTAATGGAGATAGTCTATAGCCTTTTAATGGAGATAGGCTATAGCCTTTTAATGGAGATAGTCTATAGCCTTTTAATGGAGATAGTCTATAGCCTTTTAATGGAGATAGTCTATAGCCTTTTAATGGAGATAGTCTATAGCCTTTTAATGGAGATAGTCTATAGCCTTTTAATGGAGATAGTCTATAGCCTTTTAATGGAGATAGTCTATAGCCTTTTAATGGAGATAGTCTATAGCCTTTTAATGGAGATAGTCTATAGCCTTTTAATGGAGATAGTCTATAGCCTTTTAATGGAGATAGTCTACGGCCTTTTCTAAGTTGTACAAAATCGTCTAATAGTCGCCAGAATATAATGAAAAGTACAGAAGGGGTTAACTATCTTCAGTCTAGTTTCCGATACAGGTGACATTAAGGGGGGTGACCTGCTTTGTTTCTCTCCTTTTCTCTCTTTCTCTGGCTTGTGTCCAATCGGTCCCATTCAGCCTACTGTTTTAAGACGTTTATCCCCATTCAGGTGTCGATTTTTTCCTGGCGAGCGGTAGCGAGCCATCATATATATTTCTAAATGTTTTTGACAGCAGGCTAAATTTGTACATTTTTCGATAGAAAAATTTCTCCGGCGAAGCCGGATTTCTCCATACAACGCTGGCTCGCTATCGCTCGCCAGGAAGAAATCAACACCTGGATGGGGATAAACGTCTTAAAACAGTAGGCTAAATAAGGCCGAATGGATACAAGCCAGAGAAAGAGAAAAAAGGAAGAACAAAAAAACAGGTCACCCCCCATAAAGGTTCCAACAAATATCTTCAGTCTATAGTCTATTTTTGTTTTCCAGCTGATGACATATTGAATCCTTTAGCAGCTGATTTCGCCATAATTAATGGAAAAATATGAAACTAATATGTCTGCCCATCATCATCTTAGCCAAGTTTTCATATTTAGCAACATATTTCGCTACAAAATGTTCGTAATAGCCAAGTAATTAAGATGAATATGTGGCAATTAAATATCAGCTGGAAACAAATCGACTTATAGTTTCCGATACAGGGGACAATAAAGGTTCCAAAAATATTGCTGGACAAAATGAGGAAAGTTGACCATAAATGCTTCCGTGTAGCATTTGACGAATTTTATTCAGCTTAGGAAGAACCAGTAGCAATAATAAGGCTTCACACTATCTCAACCAACCCTTTTAACTACCACAGATCCTTCCTAAGCTGCACAATATCGTCTAAATATAGCTAAATTATAATATAACACGACGCTGGTGCTCAAAGGATTAAAGTTGGTTGATTATCTGAAACATGCTGAACGAAAAATCCCCATTTAACCAGCAAAGTTATTGAGAAACTTTGGACGGATAATATACAGGGATTTTAGTTTATTGATGTTCATTCACTAACTTCCCAATTGGGGTTTGTAATTGATGATTAATGTTAAGAACGGGGTGGTACTTATTACAGTTTTTAGAATATATAAATAAAATGTCCAGTAGTTTGTAATGCTTGGACAAAAGGGAACGCGAAATTGGCATCTGGTGAATCAAGCAAGGAAACTTAACAAAGCAAATCATACCAACTCAATAGGACCTAATTATGAAGAACACACGTATACAGGTTTACATACAACTTCGTGTTACCTGGTGTGAGTTATGTGGCAATTATGAAGAACACACGTATACAGGTTTACATACAACTTTGTGTTACCTGGTGTGAGTTATGTGGTAATTATGAAGAACACACGTATACAGGTTTACATACAACTTCGTGTTAGCTGGTGTGAGTTATGTGGTAATTATTTAGTATTATTTTTATTTGATTTAGTTTCCACCCTAAACCTCCATCAAGCTTAAAAATATATACAAACCCAAGACAACCCTTCAAGATAAGTTTGTACATTTTTCCGTAGAAAAATTACTCGGCTGTAGGCCAATTCCTCTTTAATTACAGGCTCGCTTTCGCTCGCCAGGAAAAAAATCGACTCCTAAGTTGCATGAAGGTTCATAATATTGGCTAAAAAGTGGGACGAACCATCTTAAATTTGCCAAACTAATGGGAAAAGGTCTTAGAATCCCAGAAGTATTGGGGTAAACATGAGGGAGAAGGGGTTCCAGACTTATGAAATTATGGAGGCGGTGTTGTTACTGGTATATAGAGGATACTGAACAAGCAACTACAATACACACACACACACACACACACTCACGTTTACCTCCTTAAGGGGGCCCACCTTGCTTGTTTTCTCTTTCTCTCCCTCTCTCTTTGGCTTGTATCCATTCTGCCCCATTCAGTCTACTGTTTTAAGACGTTTACCCCTATCCAGGTGTCAATATTTTCCTGGCGAGCGGTAGCGAGCCAGCATATATACTGTATATATTTTGTTTTGACAGAAAACTAAATTTGTACATTTTTCGATAGAAAAATGTCTCCGGCCAAGCCAGGGAAAGAGACATGGAGAGATAGATAAAAAAAAAGAAAAAACGGTGACCCCCCCTTAACCATCGTATTCAAATTCTTTACATATCATTTCATCAACTGGAACTAATAACCTCAGGCGGCTCCTAACTCATTTCATCAACAGGAACTATAATAACCTCAGGCGGCTCCTAACTCATTTCATCAACAGGAACTATAATAACCTCAGGCGGCTCCTAACTCATTTCATCAACAGGAAGTATAATAACCTCAGGCGGCTCCTAACTCATTTCATCAACAGGAACTATAATAACCTCAGGCGGCTCCTAACTCATTTCATTAACAGGAACTATAATAACCTCAGGCGGCTCCTAACTCATTTCATCAACAGGAACTATAATAACCTCAGGCAGCTCCTAACTCATTTCATCAACAGGAACTATAATAACCTCAGGCGGCTCCTAACTCATTTCATCAACAGGAACTAAAATAACCTCAGGCGGCTCCTAACTCATTTCATCAACAGGAACTATAATAACCTCAGGCGGCTCCTAACTCATTTCATCAACAGGAACTATTATAACCTCAGGCGGCTCCTAACTCATTTCATCAACAGGAACTATAATAACCTCAGGCATCTCCAAACTCATTTCATCAACAGGAACTATAATAACCTCAGGCGTCTCCTAACTCATTTCATCAACAGGAACTATAATAACCTCAGGCGGCTCCTAACTCATTTCATCAACAGGAAGTATAATAACCTCAGGCGGCTCCTAACTCATTTCATCAACAGGAAGTATAATAACCTCAGGCGGCTCCTAACTCATTTCATCAACAGGAACTATAATAACCTCAGGCGGCTCCTAACTCATTTCATCAACAGGAACTATAATAACCTCAGGTGGCTCCTAACTCATTTCATCAACAGGAAGTATAATAACCTCAGGCAGCTCCTAACTCATTTCATCAACAGGAACTATAATAACCTCAGGCGGCTCCTAACTCATTTCATCAACAGGAACTATAATAACCTCAGGCGTCTCCTAACTCATTTCATCAACAGGAACTATAATAACCTCAGGCGGCTCCTAACTCATTTCATCAACAGGAACTATAATAACCTCAGGCGGCTCCTAACTCATTTCATCAACAGGAACTATAATAACCTCAGGCGGCTCCTAACTCATTCATCTCAGAGTTATTGTCAAAGGTTGGATGGGCGTATACAATGCATCATTTCTGTATACTTATATTTATATTTTTTTTAGTTTCCTCCCTATACCTCCAATCAAGCTTAACCCCCCCCCCCCCTCAGACCCTCCTTCAAGATAAATTTGTACATTTTTCGATAGAAAAATTGCCAGTTTCTCTTAAATTACAGGCTCGCTTTCGCTCGCTAGGAAAAAATCGACTCCTAAATAACACATAAAGTCTTAATATTGACAAAGAAATTGGGTGGGTTTTAGGGAGCTCAGACGGTATGGTGCAGCATAGTTTACTGGTTCGGCTCGATGGTTTAAGGAGGGAGTTTAGTTTGCTCTCTAAACCTCTATCAAACTTAAAATAACACCCACAAGACCCCCCTTCGATATGTATTTGTACATTTTTCGGGGTCAATATTTACGAGCCGCACCACAGCTGGGATCTCATTTCTAATGGTAGTTTTGGGTTCCTATCATTTTATGCTTCATTGCTATATAATTTTTATCCACCGGAATTTTTTTTTTTTTCTTGGCTTTATTTTATTTTGTTTTAGCATTAACCTAACCAACAACCCTAACCTAACCTAACCAAAAACCCTAACCTAACCTAACCTAATAGCCCCCAAATACATTTAGGTTAGGTTAGGTTAGGTTTTTTGGTTAAGTTAATGCTAAACAATAAAAATAAACAAATATAGCAAAGAAAAAAAAAATCCGGTGGATAAAAATTATATAGCAATAAAGCATAACATGATAGGAACCCAAAACTACCATTAGAAATGAGGGTAAATTTCTATAATTGCAACTATACGAGCTAAACAAATTATTATTGTATTTAACAGGAAGGTACGACGAGGTAAGTAATGTGGTATAGGTGGCAATATGCGGAAATGGATTATAAGGGCATTCCGCCCCCCTCTGACAAAAGTCTATCAATCTAGATGTGACACGGATTTACAATGTTTCAGAGAGACTTTAGCCTAACCTAACAACCTTACCTAACCTAACCTAGTATTATGGGTGGGGGCTGCCGCCCCTACACCCCCGCTGGTTGGGTAAAACGGTAGAAATCCAGTTGGGGTGGAGTGAATAACCGTAGATTTTCATAAGGGGGTAAGAGGGGGGCGGAATGCCCTTATAATCCATTTCCACATATTGCCACCTATACCACATCACTTAACTTGTCGTACCTTCCTGTTAAATACAATAATTATTTGTTTAACTCGTATAGGTGCAATTATAGAATAATACCGAAATGAGATCCCAGCTGTGGTGCGGCTCGTAAATATTGACCTTTTTCGGTAGCAAAATGTCCCGGCCAAAGGCCGATTCCTCTTCTAATTTCAGGCTCGCTATCGCTCACCAGGAAAAAATAGACTCCTAAATGGCACGAAAGGTCTTAAAATTGACAACAAAATGGGGCGAAAGATGCTAAAATCGCCAAACTAATGGACCGAATGTCTTATAATCTCAAAACAAATGAGGCTTAGCACGAGGGAGAAAGGAGACCAGAAAAACGGCCCATCTCCCCTGAAGGAAGCACAGACGGTATTGTGCAGCAACATTTACTGGTTCGGCTCAATGGTTTAAGGAGGGAGTTTAGTTTGTTCTCTAAACCTCTATCAAACTTAAAAAAAACACCCACAAGACCCTCCTTCGATAGCATTCAAGGAGACTACATCAGGACTCTTCTTTTTCTTCTTCTTCTTCTTCTTACCTCTGACCGGGTATAAGCTATCCTAGTGTTTACTAGCCTATACCCCTTTGAAAGGACATTAGCCTAACCTAACAACCTTACCTAACCTATCCTAGTATTATGGGTGGGGGCTGCCGCCCCCACACCCCCGCTATTTGACATCTTTGACAGATTTTTGGTGTATTTTTCTGTGAAAAGGGTATTTTTTCAATTTGTCGATAACAAAAATCCTCCATGCGGACTAGGCCTATATGGAGAAAAATATGGCGAATCTGTTGGTGCCTATTTTCCCTAATAAATTGTTTCTAATAAGGCGGATGTAGTGTCCTTGAAGATTATCGAAAAATGTCCCGGCCGAAGGCCGATTCCTCTTCATATATAGGCTCGCTATCGCTCGCCAGGAATAAAATCGACACCTAAATGGCACGAAAGGTCTTAATATTGGCAAAGGAATGGGGCAAAAGGTCTAAAAATTGCCAAACTAATGAGGCGAATGTCTTGAAATCCCATAACTAATAGGGCTAAACATGAGGGAGAATGAGGACTCAAAAAAACAACTGCCTCCCCTTAATTATTCTTTTACTTTCTGTAATTAAGACAGATAATAGACCTGCTACAATGGTACAAATGATTCCGTATCTTGTTTTTGTTATTTTTGTTCATGCTTTGAGTCCCGAAATGCCATTGTAAGCTGGATAATATCGTGTGGTGGTAGCAAGAAAATACATTGGTTAGTTCACCTGTAGGTCGGAAAAGGTGTTGGTGGTGTAATGGTTTAGATGCTTATGTTCTGGGTGTGGTGTCCTGAGTTCGAATCCCGAGAGGACCACATGCTTTCATTAGTTTATTCAAGTGCATTGGGGTTTGTAATTGATGATTAATGTTAAGAACTGGGTGTTACTTAATTGTATGCTTGAGAGGTACACAGTCTTTCTGTCACCATGTTTTATAATAGTCACATGCCAAATGCACTAACACAAATAAAATCACACTGTGGAAATACTCCAATAACGCTTAAAATCCATGCAGCGAATTACAATATCAAGAAAATTGCGAAATAAAAGTAGTTCTACTATGTAATACTAACTTGTGCACCGAACGTGCTTATCTTGCCAGCATAGGGCAGGCAGATGACTAAACAATTACTATCAATCAACAAATAATGTTCAACAATAATCACATTAATCAACAGCAGTTCTTTTTGTTGGCTCAAATGTAGTTTCCTAGCCAATTGACCATTTGCGAGTAATAGACTATACGGTGGTTGGAGCTGTAGACACCTGTAGACACCTGTAGACACCTGTAGACATTTATTATTTAAAGAAGAAAACAAGGAGAGAGCCAAGGAGATTATCTTCAGGTTGTGGAAGATAGGAGAAAAGAAAAGGTAGGATATGAACTGAGACTATAAGAAGAAAAAGAAAAGAAGGAACATATTTATTTTTATACCACGATTTTTCCCAGTGTTTACATATTTTTATTTTGTTTATTTGCATCAATATATAGTGTTTGTCAATTAGAAATCTCAGAAAAAACTATTTTCCCCATTTTCGATGATGTCGAGACACGCCCCCCAATATGTGGGAGGGCTATGATTTGAAGATATTAGCCTAACCTACAAAGAGTACAAAGGAAATCAAGCAACAACAGGTCTAGTGACCCTTCTAGGCTGCTTGTCCTCCAAAACACTGAGGATCAAGTGTCCAAACAGTGGTTTAGAGTGGGTAAGGGAACATTGGAAAGGAACTACTGCCCTGGAATTAATGTCCGTGGCAGGATTAGGAAGTTAGTAGGGGACAGATGGGTTAGTAACTGAGGGGGGGATAAAATAAAGTTATTCATTTACAAACGCAGTCAGTCGCGGGTTTGATGCAGATATTTGTCTAAGCGGAGTTTAAATGAATCAACGGTGCTGCAGTCTATAACGTCTCGGGGAAGCCCATTCCACAAGTTGACAACTCGATTGAAGAAGACATTCTTAGATTCGTGTGAGTTAAAAGATTTACCAATAATTTTGCAACCGTTTCCCCGCGTGTAATTAGATTGGTTGATAGTGAAGTACTTACTACAGTTCATATTGTCGATGCCTTTGATGATTTTGAACACTTGAATTAAGTCACCTCTTAATCTGCGCTGGGTTAAAGGAAATAGATTTAATTCTCTAAGACGCTCTTCGTATGGTTTGTTCTTTAGGCTAGGTATCATTTTGGTAACTCTACGTTGAACTCGTTCTAGCTTGTTTATATCTTTTTGGTAATAAGGGCACCAGGATTGAACGCAGTATTCCAGAAGAGGGCGGACTAAGGAATTGTAAAGGGTTAGGATAACTTCTTTGGATTTATGCTCAAATGACCTGCCTATAAAGCCAATTATTTTGTTTGCCTTCTTAACAACTTCTGAACATTGTTGACTCGGTTTTAGGTTACTCGATATTGTTACTCCCAGATCGGTTTCTCTGTTTACATTCTTAAGCTGAGTGCCATTCATCGAATAGTTTGCTTTCTCATTTAGGTATCCGATATGTAGTACTTTACATTTATCCGCATTGAAACTCATTTGCCAAATTTGTGCCCAACATGACAATTTATCTAGATTGTGTTGCATATCGTCAACTTGTTCTTTTGAGAGTACGCTATTTGCAATTTTTGTATCGTCAGCAAATTTTGAGATTGTACAGGTGAGACCCTCATCTATGTCGTTGATGTAAATTAGAAAGAGAATTGGTCCTAGTACCGATCCCTGGGGTACCCCGCTACTTACATTGGTCCATTTAGATGCCTTACCGTTTATGACTACTCTTTGCTTTCTGTCGCTGACCCAATTTTCTATCCATTTCAATACACCGTTTTGTATTCCATGCGCTTTTAGTTTTAGCAGTAAACGTTTGTGGGGAACTTTGTCAAAGGCCTTTTGAAAATCAAGGTATATAATATCTACAGCTTTACTCTCATCGTAGAGGTTGAGGATATCGTGGAAGAAGTCTAAGAGGTTTGTTAAACAGGAACGTTTTTTACGAAAGCCGTGTTGACTATCTTTAAGTATGTTATTTGCCTCTAAGTGATTTACGAGTCTGTCTCTTATGACCGTTTCTAGCATTTTACATACAATTGAGGTTAAGCTAATTGGACGATAGTTACTGGGTAGGGATTTGCTGCCTTTTTTTAATATCGGTGTTACGTTGGCTAGCTTCCACTGATCAGGCATAGTCCCAGACTGCAAGGATTCATTGAATAACAATGTCAGTGGTTTGGAGAGCTCATCCTTAGCTTCCTTTAGAACTCTAGGCGAGATTGTATCAGGTCCAGGCGTTTTATTTACCTTGAGTTTATCTAAACAATTCAATACTTCTCTCTCTGTAACGGTGATATTGCTTAGAACATCTGAATTATCAATCTGAATCGGCGATGGTGTAGGGATATCACTGAGGTCTTCGGTTGTAAAAACTGATGCAAAGAAGGTATTGAGGGCATTACTCATTTGTACTTCGTCTGTGGTGTATTCTCCATTTTCATCGACTAACGGTCCAACAGTTGAAGTAACTACTTTTTTCTTTCTGATATAACTATAGAATTCTTTCGGGTTTGTTTTACTTTGATTCGCAACATGTAACTCCAGGGTCTTTTTACTTTGCTTAATTAACTTATTGGCTTTGCGTCGTAGCTCTACAAATTTCACCCGTTCTTCGTCATTTTGTGAGGATTTTAATCTATCATTAGCAAATTTTTTAGCAAGCAGACAGTCTGAAATATCTTTATTCCACCATTTGGGCTTATCATTATGGCCTGGACGCCGTATTTTCGATGGTATGCAGTCTTGCACTGCCTTAAGGTAAGTGGTTGTGAAACACTCCCAAGATGTATTTATGTCGTTATTGTTAGTCAGAAAGCTGCAGTCAGTTTCTTTAAGCTTTGATTTAAGTTTATGAAAATTTGCTTTCTTGAAATTAGGGACTTTCTCAATGCTGCTATTTGATTTGTTACTAGTAAACTTTAAAGTGAAAGTTATCGTACGATGGTCGCTGTTACTGAATTCATCACCAACATTCAAATTCTCTATTAATTCTTCTTTAGTTGCGAGTACAAGGTCAAGCACACTATTACCACGGGTCGGAGATTGTACAAATTGAAAAAGTGAACTCTCTTGCAAGTTAGCATAGAGGTCGTGTCCAGAGTGTGACGCCCAATAGCAGTAGGGAACACCTGCCGCTTTGCCACAAAGGTGGGTTTGAAACCACTCTCGAATGGCCTAGGTCAACACTTAAGACCAGTTCAACTAGGTTTCGGAACTCCAGGGGGGTGTGAAGCTGCTGTACACGCAACCCGCACCTACCTCAGCCAAGCCCAAGAAAAACGAGTGCTTCTAAAGATTGACATGCGGAACGCATTCAACAGCATTCGCAGGGATGTCTTCCTCCGTGCAGCTCAAGAACACATCCCCACTTTGTACCCCCTACTTTGGCAGGCTTATTCCAAACCTTCAATCCTGATTTTTGGCGAGACGGTAATCCCATCAGCGACCGGGTTACAGCAGGGAGATCCAGGTGGTCCTGCTCTTTTCTCAATAGGGGTGGATGCAGCAGCTAACAAAGTAAGGTCAGAACTGAATGTATGGTACGTGGACGATGCAACCTTGGGTGGGTCAGTAGAGAACGTTCTAACCGACCTAAATAACATCGTAACTGACCTCGGCCAGGCTGGGCTAGTGATAAATGACACCAAATGTGAACTTGTCCTCCTCAACCACACACGTGAAGAAGGAGAAGAGACTCAGGCCCTGTTTCGAGGCATATTGCCAGATGTAAAGATCCTTCAGGAGCACCAGCAAACCCTATTAGGTTCCCCACTAACTCTGGCAGCAATCCCACCAGCACTTCAAGTTAAAAAGGAGGAGCTTCAACGTCTCGTGAGTCGCCTGATACACATCGATGCCCACTCAGCTCTGGCCCTTCTCAAGAACTGTTTCTCCATCCCAAAACTCCAATACCTCCTGCGCACATCGATGACTTACACGAACAATGGTGGCCTCCAAGAATTAGACAGCATAATCCGAGAAGCAGTGACCAGCATCACCAACGTGGAATTTAAAGAACGGACCTGGACACAAGCCACCCTTCCTGTCCGCCTCGGGAGCTTGGGCATACGGAGAGCCTCGGATATTGCCTCCCCAGCCTTTATCTCTTCCCTCATCGTGATCAACGACCTTGTAGTGTCCATCCTTTCTTCTCAACCCGGAATGACACTTAATGGGGACGTAACAGTAGCGATTAACACCTGGAAGGAAAGTACAGGAGTAGAGGAGGAGCCTCAGGGTACCTCCAGGAGCAAGCAGAAAGCGTGGGATACCATCTCGGCGAAGAAAACTCAAGAAAATCTCCTAACCAATGCAGACCAGGTTGCAAAAGTACGCCTCCAGGCAGCCGCCCGTTCGGAGTGGCTTGTGGTTACACGCCATCCCCATCCCACCTCTTGGAACTCACTTGGATGCTGAAGCGCTCCGGGTTGCCATCGCGCTCAGAGTGGGTGCGGCAGTTTGTCACCCACACACTTGCAAGTGTGGTGGGGGGATGGATGCTCAAGGTCACCATGCCTTGTCATGTAATTACAACGCAGGCCGCCTGCCAAGACACTCTGCACTAAATGATGTCATAAAACGGGCCCTGCAGAGTGCTAACCGTGCATCAATCCTCGAACCACATGGACTTCACAGAGAAGACGGCAAACGGCCAGATGGGATGACCACTTTCCCTTACAAGAATGGCCGGTGCCTCGTGTGGGATGCCACATGTGTTGACACTTTCTCCACAACCAACATCGCCAGAAACGCCGACGAAGTAGGTGAAGCCGCCCGGATAGCAGAAAATAAAAAGCGAGAAAAATATCAAGCCATCGCCAGAAATCATCAGTTCGAGCCCCTGGCATTCGAAACTTCAGGAGTCTTCGGCCCTACCACCCTTAAGATGGTGAATGAAATAGGCCGTAAAATCAGAGAAGTTTCAGGAGAACCCCGGGAAACCCTCTGGCTCAAGCAAAGACTAGGGATGGCTATCCTCCGGGGCAATGCCACCAGCGTCATGAGCTCAGTTCGACTGGACTGGGTCATGCCACTGTGTGAGGCCCGGGCAGGAGTGGTGTATCCGTAGTCTTTCCACAGTAGGGTAAAACAAAACATAAACTTTATTTGTATTTAACATGTGTGATGCACATAAAAAAAAGGGGATGTGTCGGATAGTTGAAAGCCACAGTTGCTCGCGCGTTTGGGGCTAGCAACACGTATTATGAAAAACATGTATCCTCCTTGATTCACTGTCCCCCCCTTCACTCACTCAACCCCACAATTTGCCGGAGGATAACAGGTTTTTCACAATACAGACGGAGGTCTTTAAAAAAAAAAAAAAAATCGCCCCATTTAGTCACAGGTAAGTTGAAATCGCCAAGAATTACGGTATCTTGTATGTTAGTTATTTCTGCAATTTGTTCATAAATTTCACTGTCAGTTTGCACTGATTGAGCTGGGGGTCTGTATAATAAAGCTAGTGTTATTTTAGTTCCTCGTTTATTATTAATAGTACGTAAGATATGTCTATATTCGCAATTTGAGGTTTTGACATTAAGACGGGATTAAGACTTTCCTTTATAAAAAACAGAACTCCTCCATATCTATTGATCCGACTTTTCTCAAACATTGTATAACCAGGAAGCGTATATTCGGCTAAAAAGTTTCTGTCTTCCGTATTTAACCACGATTCTGTAATGCCGATTATATCATAATGTTCTGTAAACACGATTTCCTCTAGATCTGAAAATGTATTGCGTATGCTACGAGCATATACATAAAACACCTTAAGAGTATTATAGTTGGATGTTACTGATTGTGCATTGTCTGAATTTTCAGTTCGTATTTGACTTACACTACCCCCGGATACCTCGGGTTGACCCCGTTTTTTGAACGGAAATCCTTGACTGCATCGTTCAGCAGACGACCAAGACCAAAACCTAACAACCTTAGGCCTACCTAACCTATCCTAGTATTATGGGTGGGGGCTGCCGCCCCCACACCCCCGCTGGTTGGATACTAATCCCGGTAGCATTCAAAGAGACTACAGCAGGACTCTTCTTCTTCTTCTTACCTCTGACCAGGTATAGGCTATCCTATAGTGTTTACTAGCCTATACTCCTTTGAAAGGACATTAGCCTAACCTAACAACCTTACCTAACCTATCCTAGAATTATGGGTGGGGGCTGCTGCCCCCACACCCCCGCTATTTGACATCTTTGACAGATTTTTTGTGTATTTTTCTGTGAAATCGGGTTTTTTCAAGTGGCGATAACAAAAAATTTCCATGCGGACTATAATGAGAAAAATATGGCGAGTCTATTGGTCCCTATTTTCCCTAATAAATTGTTTCTAATAAGGCGGCTGTAGTGTCCTTGAAGATTATCCTAATGCCTTAGTAAAAAAAAAAAAAAAAATTACTGTCGATAATACTACGAAGTCGAAAGAAAAGTCGATGAAGTCTAAGGTGTTTACTCTA
This sequence comes from Lithodes maja, assembly GCA_037953745.1. Taxonomy (NCBI): domain Eukaryota; kingdom Metazoa; phylum Arthropoda; class Malacostraca; order Decapoda; family Lithodidae; genus Lithodes; species Lithodes maja. The sequence continues at coordinate 11,108 of JBAKBP010005783.1, read as the reverse complement.
CAATCTTCAGCTTTCATTGTATGTTGATAACAGGAATGTACCTTATTGACAATCTTGTTACGAAAATTACAGTTTAGTAGCATACTTTTATATTAGTTTTTTTCCGAGGATTAAAACACATTTTCATATGATCTTTAGAGCTGTCGATAACTGGAAGTACAGTATTGACAACCTTGTTACGAAAAAGACATTTCAGTACCATACTTTTTTATTAGGTTTTGCCGAGGGTTAAAATAAATTTTCATATGATCTGTAGAGCATAATTATAGATTCCATATTTATCTTCAAATATAGGCCAATACAAAAAAAATCATGGTATTAAAATAAAGTTATACTGAAATGATTAGTGGTAGTTTCGGTAATACGTACCTATCTATCTATCTATCTATTGCCTGACGCCGTGATCCCCGAAGGGGTGGCCACGAACGAACCGCCCCCATGCTCCTCTGTCCCCAGTCAGTCGACGCCCCTCCTCCCAACCAGCACCGCCTTCATCTTTATACTTCCTCACTCCATCCTTCCACCTCTCCTTCGGTGCACCTCTCCCTCTCTGTCCAACCACCTCGCTCTCGTACACCCTCTTAGTCATTCTCTCGCTTTCCATACGTTCCATATGGCCGAACCATCTCAAGTTGTTCCTTTTCACACTTTCCAGCACATCTACCTCCACACCACACCTCCTTCTTACTTCCTCATTCGTCTGTCTATCCCTCCATGTAGCTCCGCACGCACTTCTCAAGTAACTCACTTCCACCGCTCTCACCACTCTTGGTCTGAGTCTCTTCACGAACATCCATGCTTCGCTTCCGTAAGTTAGTGTTGGGATTACCACACTGTCATGCAAGGACTTCTTCACTTCCATACTGACCACCCTATTTCTTGTTACTGCATTCAATGTTCCTACAACCCTCTTCCCCTGTTGCACCCTCTCCAGCACTTCTTCATCCATAGTCCCATCTTTACTCAACACACTGCTCAGATACTTAAAAGAGCTGACGATCTCCATAGCCTGACCGTTCAACTTCACCTCACACTCTGTGATTTCACCCCTTTCGAAGACCATAACCTTGCTCTTTCCCGCATTTACCTTCAAATTCCATTTTTTGCACACTGTTCCAAACTTAATTTACCAGACCCTGCGACTCCCATTCATTATCAGTCATCAGAAATGAATCATCCGCAAACAGCAGTATAGGCAGCTTCCACTCATTTCCCTCCCTTTTCAGCAATACACCAACATCCACTGCTCTTCCTAGTATTTCGTTCATGACTCCATCCATATATACAGTAAACAACGACAGGGACATCACACACCCCTGTTTCAACCCAACATTCAGATCAAAGAACTCGCTCTGCTCATTCTCCACACGTACTGCCGCCTTTGCACCATCATACATACTCTTCACTGCTTTCAGCAACTTGCCATCTACTCCGTATATTCTAAGTACTTTCCACATACCTTCACTATCCACTCTGTCATAGGCCTTCTCCAAGTCCATATAGGCAACATACACCTTTTGTTGCTTCTCCAGATATTTCTCCACAACACAATTCAGGGTAAAAATCTGATCTACACATCCTCTTCCCTTTCTAAAACCTCCCTGCTCGTCGCCTATCCATTTCTCCGTTCTCACTCTCACTCTCTCAATCACTACCCTACTGTACACCTTCCCTACTACGCTTAAAAGACATATTCCTCGATGGTTACCACACAATCCTCTTTCCCCTTTCCCCTTATATAGGGGGACTATTATGCCAGTCTTCCAGTCATCGGCTGCACTCCCCTTCTCCCATGCTAGTTTGCACATTTTCCATACCCATTCGATCACTATCTCACCACCATACCTCAACATTTCCCCACCCACTCCATCTGTTCCTGGTGCTTTCCCCAACTTCACTCTTTTCATGGCTTCCCACACTTCTGACCTCCTGATCCCCACCTCCTCCTCCACTACTTCTCTTCTTCTCCCTCCCATACCATATCCAACTATGTTTGCTGGCTCTTCATTCCTTACATATAGCAACTCGTTGAAGTACTCCCTCCATCTTTCGACTCTCTCTTACTTCTTGGCTAGCATTTTCCCATTCTTATCTTTCACACCCTTACTGTTTCCCTTGCTACCTTCCCTAACTTTCTTGACTTCTTTCCAGAACAGTTTCTTACACTCCCTCCATTTTACACTCAGATTCCTTCCAAATTCCTCATCTACTCTTCTCTTACTTTCCTCCACTACTCTCTTCACCACTCTCTTTCTCTCCACGTACCTCGCTCGTTTCTGCCTCTCCAAATCTTCATTCCCTCTACAACCCAACCACTCTCTATAGTCTATACGCTTTCTTCTTGTTTTCAACAGTTATTTTTACCTCTTCTGTCCACCATGCTGTACCTTTCAGTCCCATCCCTCTTCTCCTCACTCCACACACCTCCTCACATGCTGCACAGATCTCTTCCTTAAACACCTTGCTCTTCTCCTCCACTTCCTCCATATCTTCCAGGTCGAAGCCACCTAGTCGTCTTTCAACTGCTCTCCTGTACTCTTCCCTGATTTCCTCCTCCTGTAGCCTCTCCACCCTCCTCACCATTCCACCTTCCTCTCGCCTCCCTCCAACTCTCCTCACCCACCCCGAATAAGGGTCAATATTTACAGAGCCGCACCACAGCTGGGATCTCATTTAGATAATCTTCAAGGACACTACATCCGCCTTATTAGAAACAATTTATTAGGGAAAATAGGCACCAATAGACCCTCCATATTTTTCTCATTATAGTCCGCATGGAGGAATTTCGTTATCGACACATGAAAAAAAACTGATTTCACAGAAAAAATACACCAAAAATCTGTCAAAGATGTCAAATAGCGGGGGTATGGGGGCAGCAGCCCCCACCCATAATACTAGGATAGGCTAGGTAAGGTTGTTAGGTTAGGCTAATGTCCTTTCAAAGGGGTATAGGTTAGCAAACACTAGGAGAGCCTATACCTGGTCAGAGGTAAGAAGAAGAAGAAGAGTCCTGCTGTAGTCTCCTCATTTCTAATGGTAGTTTTGGATTCCTATCATGTTATGCTTCATTGCTAGCCTATATACTTTTTATCCACCGGAATTTTTGTTTTGGGGGGCTTTAGGCCTAGGCTATTTTTGTTTAGCATTAACCTAACCAAAACACCAAACCTAACCTAACCTAACCTAACCTAACCTAACCTAACATAATAACCCCCAAATACATTTAGGTTAGGTTAGGTTAGGTTTTTTGGTTAGGTTAATGCTAAACAAAAACTAGCCTAGGCCTAAAGCCAAGAAAAAAAAATTCCGGTGGATAAAAAGTATATAGCAATAAAGCATAACATGATAGGAACCCAAAACTACCATTAGAAATGAGATCCCAGCTTCAATATTTACCTATTTTTTTTTTCTTGGCTTTATTTTGTTTTTTTTAGCATTAACCTAACCAAAAAATCTAACCTAACCTAACCTAATAGCCCCCAAATACATTTAGGTTAGGTTAGGTTAGGTTTTTTGGTTTGGTTAATGCTAAACAAAACAAAATAATAATAATAATAATAATGCCAAGAAAACAAAATATTTCCGGTGGATAAAAAGTATATAGCAATGAAGCATAACATGATAGGAACCCAAAACTACCATTAGCAATGAGATCCCAGCTGTGGTGCGGCTCGTAAATATTGACCCGAAAAAGTACCCACCTTCCTTATAACTTTACGTTGTTACTGAACACAGGTTTATTCTTACCAGCAATATTCAGCAGTTGCATCATCCCACATCTCGCACAGTCAACAGTCAGTTCAGTTCAGTTGATTGGCGGGAGTAATGCCTTCAAAGCTGCATTCCCGGAGTTCTCGTGGTCAGGGTCATTTTATATCTTATCTAGTTACTGTATCTTCTTTAGTTTCTTATTTCATTAAGCGCCAGAATGTATGCAATGTAGTTTTGTTTTCTTGAATTATTTAAAACAAGGCTCATCAAATCATGTCCTGCTGATTCTTACTCGTCCTCTGCAACACTTGGTACTTATTACCGAAACTACCACCAATTATTTCTCAATATTTGAAGGTTATTGTAGAATAAGGATGTTGCAAAGATCCTATTAAGGTAAATTTCTATAATTGCACCTATACGAGCTAAAAAAAATATTATTGTATTTAACAGGAAGGTACAACGAGGTAAGTGATGTGGTATAGGTGGCAATATGCGGAAATGGATTATAAGGGCATTCCGCCCCCCTCTGACAAAAGTCTATCAATCTAGATGTGACACGGATTTACAATGTTTCAGAGAGACATTAGCCTAACCTAACAACCTTACCTAACCTAACCTAGTATTATGGATGGGGGCTCCCCCCCCCCCCCCCCCCCCCCGCTGGTTGGGTAAAACGGTAGAAATCCAGTTGGGATGGAGTGAATAACCGTAGATTTTCGTAAGGGGGTAAGAGGGGGGCAGAATGCCTTTATAATCCATTTCTGCATATTGCCACCTATACCACATCACTTACCTCGCCGTACCTTCCTGTTAAATACAATAATATTTTGTTTAGCTCGTATAGGTGCAATTATAGAATAATACGGGATAACTGCACCACTACTACTCCTCGATTACGGGATTCCTGTCTTAGGTAATTATTTGTTGTTGATCTTACCTTACTCAAGGGACCCTACAGATGCGCGGATAAGGGATACTTTTCTTATTTTGTCAATTTCGTTGTCACCCCCTATACAATTTTCAGAGTTAAGTCCTAGTTTTGTCCAACCAGTCCAGTCCAGTCCACAACACTTTGTTTACATGCTAGGCTCCTCCCAGAAGTTCCCGGATGTTCATTAGCCAATGAGAGTCGAGCTTCACCTAGTGATTTATTTTCCCAACAAATTATTATTATCTTTTACAATTGTCTCTTCCAGTGTTTTACATACTGTCTGAATTTATTACTTTCTAATTTTTCTACATTTAGTTTTTGGGATATCGATTTGTAACAATACATTTTAATTTGTACCCACAATGCACTTCGCCTGTGAAGTGTGACGTCAGTTTCAAACACAACCTCCTGGAAGGCCTCATGCCAGGTTAGTTTTCCTCACATTTAGGGGTATTTTTGGCGGTATTTCTCGAGTATGGCTATCTTTCTTCAATATATAACCGTAAGTAGACCCTTAGGGCTTGCATTACAGGGTCTTTTCCATGTCAAAAAGGCCAATTTCGCCCATTATATAGGGACATATCCTCAGGCCCCCTCCCCCCCCCCACCCACACTCACATATGTTAATGCTTTGTAAGTGTGTATTTTCTATTTAGAAAGTGAGGAAAGCCCTATTTATTAGCATTTGTATTATTAATTGTAATTCCGATACCTCAATAATTTAGGGGAGAGTTTGGGAATGCAGGGTTTCGGGTGGGGTAAAAATAGGGGTATTGTGGACAGTGGGAATAGCCTAACCCTAAAAATGTAATAAATAGCCTACAATTGAAAAAAACCCAAAATGTTGAAATCCGAGCCAAGTTTTGGCCAATTTTCAGAGTCCAAAAAGGGCAAAACCCATAATACTAGGTTAGGTTAGGTTAGGCTAATGTTAACCCCATAATGCTAGGTTAGGTTAGGTTAGGTTATTTGGTTAGGTTAATGACAAAACTTGGCTCGGATTTCATGGATTTAGCGGGGGTGTGGGGGCGGCAGCCCCCACCCATAATACTAGGTTAGGTTAGGTTAGGCTAGGCTAATGTTAACCCCATAATACTAGTTTAGGTTGGGTTATTTGGTTAGGTTAATGACAAAACTTGGCTCGGATTTCATGGATTTAGCGGGGGTGTGGGGGCGGCAGCCCCACCCATAATACTAGGTTAGGTTAGGTTAGGTTTGGTTAGGCTAATGTTAACCCCATAATACTATGTTAGGTTATTTGGTTAGGTTAATGACAAAACTTGGCTCGGATTTCATGGATTTAGCGGGGGTGTGGTGGCGGCAGCCCCCACCCATAATACTAGGTTAGGTTAGGCTAATGTTAACCACATCCTTACTGAGTTTTTCAACAGTGAAAAACAAGAAAACCCCAGCCAACTTTCAAAATGAGGTTACTGTGATTTTGGACTCTGAAAATTCGACAAACACCAGCCAAGTTTGGTCAACACTTTGGGGTTTTCTTCAGCTGAAAACGGGTGAAATCCGAGCCAATTTTGTTTTCCAATTTTGCCCTTTTTGGACTCTGAAAATTGGCCAAATCCGAGCCAACTTTTACCAAAACTTGGCTCGGATTTCAACATTTTGGTGTTTTTTCAATTGTATTTATTACATTTTTAGAGTTATTCCCATAATACCCCTATTTTTACCCCACCCAAAACCCCGCATTCCCAAACTCTCCCCTAGATTGTTGAGGTATCGGAATTACAATTAATAATACAAATGCTAATAAATTGGGCTTTCCTCACTTTCTAAATGGAAAATACACACTTACAAAGCATTAACATACAAAAATAAAATAAATTAAACATAAAATAACAGGAGTAGTAGTTATGCTGAATTACCCTTAAAATATAGGAAAAACAAACTAAATATTCTGAAATACGTGTGGAAAAAGGTGTTGCGCATCTCATATTGAACGATAACCAATGAACTAACGGCCTACTTCAACAACTTCACCTTGTGGAAACTATATACGACAGGATGAACGAAATGATAACTCAGAACGATCAGGAAGCTTTTAGAAGCTACAGTGCACTCTAAGACGTAAATTATAGGTCGATATAAACCCTCGAATTGGATAAACGAAACTCCAAAATTTAAATAGTAGGTAAAGAATGTATTTGAAGATCAGAGTCAGTTCGGGATTCAGTCGAAACTTTAAGGGACCTCACCTCGCTTTTTTCTCTTTCTCTCCCTCTCTCTTTGGCTTCAAGGGACTGGATTTCTCGCAGAGAGGCTCCAGTCCTGACGTTATTCTTGACTTTGTGTGCTGGATTAATAATCCAATAGGTGTCAATATTTTCCGCTCGCCATGATATATGTATTTATGTATTCACAGCAAGCTAAATTTATACATTTTTCGATAGAAAAATTTCTCCGAATAAGCCGGATTTCTCCATACAATGCTGGCTCGCTATCGCTCGCCAGGAAGAAATCGACACCTGGATGGGGATAAACGTCTTAAAGCAGTTGACTGAATGGGGCCGAATGAATACAAGCCAGAGAAAGAGAGACCACGAGAGAAAGATAAAGAAAAGCAGGTGACCCCCCTTAAAGTTTTAATGTAAGTATAGTGACTTGGGTTCTCGAGAAGGCAGTCCAGTCCTGACGTTATTCTTGACCTGTGTGCTGGCTTGATAATCCAATAGGGTTGATAGCCTCTGAAGTCCAATTTTAACTAACTAACTAATACAAGTATAGGTATATTACTACTGTACAGTCACGGCGGTAAGTCGTAGACCAGGGGTTTGCCAAAGTCCTAGCCACACATTGGCAGTAGGTTCGAACAATTTACATCTTTGGTGGTGCAGCGTGCACGACTCCAGTGAAACAAGTCCATTGATAATTAGTAAGCTCCGCCCATACCCAATTAGTAAGCTCCGCCCATACCCAATTAGTAAGCTCCGCCCATACCCAATTGCGTTTGTAAAGGTATATGTAAAGGCAACATGATAAGATAAACGATAATTATGATTATTATATACCGATTTTGTGTGGTTCCTTATATTTGAAATGTTACTGTATGTATTAAAATTATCAATTATAACTTGTATTGATACTACAGCAATTTGATATACTTCACAATGCAATATCAAATAATTAGGAATCTTGAATGGGACAATAAAGAAAAACATATGTTAATGAGGAACACCTAAGCAACCTCAGATTCGCTGATGAAAGTTCTTTCTAGCGACTAAGGGGATGATTTACAACAAATGTTGAATGATTAGGACAGAGAAAGTCTTAAAGGCAGTGTTGAAAATGAATAGAAAGAAACCTAAGAGTATGTTGAATGATCATGTGAAACCACAACAAATCAAGTTATAGAATGATGGGCCAGATTCAGTGGAAGAATATATAATAACCTAGGCCAGGTTATAAATACGAACTCAGATCACTCTAGAGAAATCAAACCAAGGATTGATATGGAATGGAGCACATTTGGTAAGCAGAAATCTATTATGAAAAGCAAGTTACCCCTTACATTAAAGAGAACAGTATGCAATCAATGTGTCCTTCCTGTACTAATTTACGGGTCAGAAACTTGGAGTATAACAAAGTTTCTTGAACGCAAACTATACTATAGTGCTCGTAAAGATATGGAGAGGATAATGTTAGCAATAACTTGGATATACAAGAAGAGAGCCTCTTGGATAAGAGAACAAACAGAATTAGACGACAATCGCATTACTATATAAAACAAAAATGGGCTTGGCCAGATCATATACTTAGAAGATATGTTAACAGATGAACAATTTAAGCAACAGGATGGGAATATATAGATCCAACTCTACAGTAGTCGAAGAATCACAAGAAAGAACAAATATATATAAATAATAATTAAAACAAACACAGTGTGCCGAGTATTAATACACATTCTGATCGATTACCCAGAGGAAAGACAAAATAATAAATAAATAGAAGTGACTCGGCCTGTATAACCTAGAGACAAAACCCACTCCCTCCAGGCTCTCTCCTTCACCGTGGCGACAACACCATGTGTTTTGGAATTACTTTTAATTAACTTCGTGGGAGTAATTCTTGGAAAACGCTCCGTAGTTCTTTGAACAGGACCAAAACAAACCCCTGCATCTACCTTCCATAACTGAATAAATTATCCCCAATACTCCCAGTTTGATCTATATATATGGCCCTACGCTTCAGGAGAGGATGGCGTCAATATTCTCAGGAATGTATTATCAAAATGTGAGAGATATTGAAGAACGTGTTTGTTTAAAGGAAGATTCGTGAGTGTGTGGCTCTTGTCGTCTGGCTTTGTTAATATAAGCACCTTTGCCCCGCACCCCCCCCCCCCCATCCCCTCCTTTTTTCCCCTATATTCCTCCTATTCACCTATCCCCTTTCACTCCCTAAACAGCCTCCACCCCTCCTTTCCCTCCCTCCTCTATTCGTGTGTCGACGGCCGGCACATCGCGATGCAAAGTCAGCTGTATTTAGAAACAAACACACACGATTTACACCTTATAGGCTTGCACTCATTAGAGAGACTTAGAGTTAGAGGAGATATGATAGAGGTGTTCAAATGGGTAAGTTGTAGTAATAAAGCGAACATGATAGATATACTGAAGCTCAGTGATAGCGAGAGAACTCATACAAATTGTTTCAAATTCAATACAATTAGTTACAGAAAAGGCATAGGCAAATACTGGTTTGCTAACAGGGTTGTAGATATGTGGAATAGGCTATCGAGTGCCATAGTAGAATCAAGAACGATAGAGAGCTTCAAGATAAAATTAAATAGGCACATGGACGAGGTGTGAAAGGGATCTGCCTTGTGTGGGCCAATTGGTTTTCTGCAGACTCTCATTCTCTTATGTCCTTATGTTATATCCTGGCTTAAAAATCCAGCAGGGTTGGTAGCCACTAAGCTCTCTCTTTACTAAGTATACACATGTGTGAATTTTACACCACTATTATAGATTTCAAGGAATATATTACCCTCATTTGCACAGATTATAGCAATTTTTCCTGGGTCAGTGATATACGAAAAATAAAACCTTAAGAATAGAAAGCGGTAATAGTATTGGTAGTTAGTTAAAATAGTTCTTCAGAGGATATGAACCCTTAAGTATTGTTAAACTGGCAGATCAGGTCATTTAAGTCTGGAGTGTCATTTGAGAAGTCCAGTCCCTTGAATCTTGGTATATGTTAGCACACACACACACACACACACACACACTCACTCTCTCTCTCTCTCTTTCTCTCTCTCTGACGTATGCTAAACCAGGTCAGAAAACGTGCAATATATGGTGGGCTAGTTTACATTAGAAGGTAAGACTATTGTGTTTCGCCATTCGCTTTTACTCACCTCTATAACAAGTTGTCCGTAGGGGAGGACTTTATCCCTTTCGGTACGGAAGACGTCTATTTTATTTAATAATTGCAGTTATATTTAGACGAGTTTATGCAGCTTTGAAAGGATCAGTGGTAACTATAATGTATAATTGAGATAATTCGTAGCCTTTTAGTTGCTAGATGTCGTTGCATAGCTAATTAATATCGTTTAATGGTAACTAGAAAACAATAAAACGGACGTTACACACACTAAAAGGGTTAAAGCCTTACTACAGTAGACATTATGCAAGGGACGTGGGTTTTGAATATAACCTTCGTCTTCATATTGATGCCTATTCCTGAACATAAGATAGTCGATAAATAATGATAACCGTCTCTGCAATATATAGCCTTCAATACACACCTTGGCATGCCTACGATATACAACATCAAATTGGCACTCTTTCTGGGACTTAATACAATATATGTTTAGCTTATAGCATATAATGAAGTGTGTGTGTAAACCATTTATCTACTAAATGTTTCTACCAACTGACAGGCGACCCAGTAGTGCCGTAGTGGGCGGGGCCTGGCACTATAAACTACCAACTTTCGCCAAGTGTAGACTGTGTTCGGATGCGATACACGTGCGTGGTGTCTAGCAAGGGGTTCATCCCCTGGTCCACAATTTACCACCGTGACTGTACCTTCAAAAGCGAAGACACTAAATGGTATTTTCTGGAGGGAATATATACTATATATAGAATAGTAATATTGCTTCATATTGAGATTCGAAAAGCATAAGCGATTTAAGCAACGACTAATATATATATATATATATAATATATATATATATATATATATATATATATATATATATATATATATATATATATATATATAATTTATATACAGTATAACAATGGCAAATAATGAACTATACTAACAATGTCTTCGTGAACAGGAATATCACACCAAAAGAAAAATAATCCAATTCCCGTATAGTAAAGCAATTAAAAACAAACGAACCATACGAACCCGTGGGGAAAAATACAAAGGGGGGGTGAAAGAATGAATGTGTTTAGGGGAGAGGGTGTAGAAGGGGGGGGGGGGGAGTGATTATGTAAGG